>APFE030667286.1:107929-132226 GCA_000404065.3 Pinus taeda | reverse complement strand
ATGAATATCTTTTATTAGTTGATAATGAACAAATGATATTAAACTCTATTCATAATTTATTGCATTGCCAAGTATTTTATAGGTCATTAGGAGAAGATGTCACATAACATTAAGTAATAACAAAAAACTATATAAATGCATATGCATATAACTATATGACAAAAAAAAAGTAAATAATTAAAGAAAAAAATAAATATTGTTATAATTTTATTTTCCACACTATACCACAACCATATATTAACCTTCTCCCCTTTTTCTATGTTAAGTGAATAGCTATTAGCTCATAGCTCCCAAAAAGAAGACATATTATGTTGTAGTTATAATTAAAAGGGTATTAATATTAAGTATATTTATAAGTGTAGTTTTAAGAATCTCAATTAAATTTATAGTTAAATTATGAATAATTTATTCAAGAAATTTTATATTATTTTTAATTTTAATAAATTTGAATGAAATGATGGTGTATGGGAATATGTTATCACTTAACATTAAGTTGAAAATTAATAAGAAAACACTTAGATTAAGAAAGGGAAGATATATATGAGTTTTAAAATAAACTTATATTTGTGTTTCTAAATTTAAATGAGAAATAAAAAAATATTGTTAATTTTACCATATATTATTGTAGTAAAAAAGATTTATTTTTAAAAGTACTTATTAATTTTAAGGTAAAAAATATAAGTTGATAGATAAATTTAGGTTTTGAGTTAGAATTAAAAGCCAGAAATATTGTTAAATTTACCATATATCAATAATAATAATATTGAAGATTTACTTTTGAAACTGAGTTTATTCTCAAAATAGAGAAATGAATATATTTTATTAGTTGATAATGAACAAATGATATTATACTCTATTCATAATTTATTGCATTGCCAAGTATTTTATAGGTCATTAGGAAAAGATGTCACATAACATTAAGTAATAACAAAAAACTATATAAATGCATATGCATATAACTATATGACAAAAAAAAGTAAATAATTAAAGAAAAAAAAATATTGTTATAATTTTATTTTCCACACTATACCACAACCATATATTAACCTTCTCCCCTTTTTCTATGTTAAGTGAATAGCTATTAGCTCATAGCTCCCAAAAAGAAGACATATTATATACCTTAAAGAGATGTCGTATGCCACATTACAATATTATGGGCTACTAATTGAGCGAGACAAGGAGGAGGACATTTCATATACCTTGAAAACATGTTGTATGCTACATTACAATATGATGGGCGAATAATTGAACACATTGTATACCTTGAAGACATGTTGTATGCCACATTACAATATGATGGACTACTAATGTCTTGAAAACATGTTGTATGCTACATTACAATATGATGGGCAAATAATTGAACACATTGTATACCTTGAAGACATGTTGTATGCCACATTAGAATATGATGGACTACTAATGTCCTGTGTAGAATTCGCTACGATGTAGAAGACGAGATTTGACTATATTCGCCACAGTTTCTTCCGAGAAATTTTCTGGTGGATCTCTAAGGATGGATCCTAAAATGTTTCATATGAAAATGCTTTCACTATCTGAATTGCCTTATTTTGAATATTTCATATGAAAATGCTTTCACGATTTGCCTTCCCCGTTTTGAAACAGATCTGGTTCTTTCGACCTTCCAATCTGGTGCAACTTGTTCTCTCCGTATCAAATTCAAAAGAACATATATGCCTTCTTTTTTTTAATTGAAAATAACATTTAATATAGAGGGATGTGCAAAATAATAAGTTTAAATGGATAAATAATAACCTCCTAAAATTTTCTAAATTTGTCGTTTTCAGGTTTCTTTTATATATTAAACCTAGCCCACAATTATACCAAGAATATGAAGAAATAGTTCGCAAGGTGGCTTTCATTCATGAGAAAGGAAACTCCTATGAATTCATTCACTTAGCTTTCCTGCATTAACAATGCACGGTACATATCAGATCCAGCCGATCCAAACAAATCATTTCAGCATGGGATAAGTTGCTTTCTAAATGCGGGTTTTTAACCTGCAAACAACCTTTTTCACCTCTGTTTCACTTGTTTATTTCTTTAATGGAAATGAAAGGAATCTTTCAAGCATTTTAC
Source organism: Pinus taeda (assembly GCA_000404065.3). Lineage (NCBI taxonomy): Eukaryota > Viridiplantae > Streptophyta > Pinopsida > Pinales > Pinaceae > Pinus > Pinus taeda. The sequence goes on along the minus strand of APFE030667286.1, from coordinate 130,129 downwards.
ACAAACAATTCCACCTTTACGTGAAGGTCAAAAAGGAAATTTCTTTTGCGTTCCATCAAGTTCAACCGAACACGCAAACAAAATTTGTTTCCCTTTACTTTCAGAACTTACATCGATGGTAGGATTAAGCAATAAAAGAGATGATTGACTTCAACTTTGTTCTTACTTTGTCCCATGGTTGGAATTTGATTGGTAGATTGTGCGTCGTGTGACAATTTAGCCATCAAATGCGACTGACACTCTAGCCTACCCCTCATCAAACAACTTTGAAAGATGTAAAACGTTTAACCGTCCTTCGATCAACCATGCCTATGATAATTATGGACCCAGTATAGCACAAATAATTTCCAAGGGGTGGACATGGACCTTTAACGCACTCGAAACAAATGTTGTAAATGACTTATTGACTTAAGCAAGCCCCCCAAGTAACAAGGGTTTTATTGGAACTTGAAAGAGCATCTTTGAACATTAGGAGGCAACCTATTTTGGAAAGGTTATAAAATTTGTCAATTTCGTATAATGTAAGTGATTTGTATTTATCTTCTAGCTTGAATGACAATTTGTTTACTAATTTCTATCTTCAATGATTTTTTTATATATCATGATTTTTCTCAAATTTATGCCTTACGGCGTTTCCTTTGCAACATTTGGTGCAATTGCTAGTTTCTAAGATGTCCCATTTTTTGCTGAGATCTTGGGAAAGGTAGTTGCATCCATGCCATTTTGGAAGATAGCAAGTGCTTTTGCATCGTTTGGTTTATTAATTATGAGTTGATCCTTTTGTGTGTTCATAAAAAATTGTCTTGTTGGCTCATTAGTTTCCTCTATATAGCCACGGACATACAATTCCCACACATCCTTAGAAAATAGCTAAATCTCAAAATTCATAATCTTTCCAAAATCCCACTTAAAGCCACATCTCCTTTTCTTTAATTTCCAAAAAAATACTTTTCTAAATAGGAAAAAAATTACAATCCAAAAATATTTTTTTAACATCTTATTATTTATCGTTTTTTTTTTTTAACAAAATAAAAGTAATAAAACAATAAAATAAAATAAAATAATTTATTTTAAAACCACTCTCCACCCACTCATACACACTTACAAACCTTTCACACACATATAAACTGTTTTAGCAGACTCTTTAATAGAACGCCGTAAAAAAGGACAAAGGAATTCACCTGCCTTGTGTTTTCTTCGATAATTGAAAAAAAAAACGTTAAACCTTTGACTTGCGGGGTTGGGTTTGTAGCCCTCTTCTTCGGTTCTGGACGCCAGTTTAATTGCGGGGTTGGGTTTGCAGCCCTCTTCTTCGGTTCTGGACGCTAGTTTAAAGCTAAAAATTGGTAGCTTGGCTTGTGATTACAGTTAGTTTAATTAGTGGAAGGAATTGTTCGAAAAGTTATGGAAATTATTTTTATATATAAAGAAAATTTGGCAAGGATTTTTGTAAATATAAGTTATAGTTTAATTAGTGGGAAGAATTGTCCGAAAAATTACGGAAATTATTTTTATATTTAGAGAAAATCTGGCAATTATTTTTGTAAATATAAGTTATAGTTGTTAAACTTCAAAATTTTGGTGTCCTATAGGTTTTTGATGGTGTTGAATCTATTTCCACCATCAAAAATAAAAACAAGATTCAAACACTGCCTCTACAAGTTTTTTTGAAATTTTTTTACCTGGATTCCGGTCACTTTTGACCATCCAAACAATTCTTCCACCTCAGTAAACTAACTCCTTACAATTGTAGCTCACCACTTAAAATATCAACGACTTACACTTAATACAGTGCTATGACTTCTTAAATTAAAACTCTAATATAACTTAGACCACTTAAATTTAGATGTTATATACACTGGCTAAAACTACACACTAAATCAATGTAACTAAAGAGTAATTATCTCCCACCATTTATATCCGGTACACCATAAAAACAGAAAAACCGTCCATCACAAAAAGAATAGTCTTATATTATTCTACACGAAGACTAAGACATTGTTATGCTAAGAAACTGTACCTAATTTTTAATTTCGCAACTTATTCTCTCCAACAGTAACCTTTGTATTTTCAGTGTGCAATCCTGTGTCCATTGTTTTCAATAACACAACAAACTACAGGCCATTCTTTCAAGTTAAGTAATATTATTAAGAGAAATAATTTTCTTGTTTTATGATTTCGAATAGAATCCAAGAATATTGCACAACACTGAAATCAAACTATTACTTTCATTTTTATTAATAAAATTCCAAAATATTTTTTGATTTACTATTAAAATAAAAATATTAGTATTTAAGATAAAATATTTTAAAGAATTTTATTATTATGTCTAGAGATCGATTTTATAACTTATTATAAGAGTGACGTGTAATTTTGTTTGTGTTAATTTGAAATTTAGAAAATATCTTTTTAAAAATTACTTAAAATAAAAGATAATATAAGCTATGATAAAAACATAAATGATTATACATATTTTTTTTATTTTTTTTTACAATCTAACATGAAAAATATGTAGTAAAAATATTTCACTTTCACTCTTAAATTTATTCCGAAAAATCCTCAATATAAACTGGTGTTGAATTTTTATTTTGCTTACAAATTTATGAGCGCAATGGTGTTTGAAGGAATATCCTTCGTCCGAGTTTGGAGCATAGAAAGGTGAAGCGTTTCCCATCGCTTCTCGCGGTAATGTGGCAATCCATCGTCGTTGTGAGCATGTCCGCGGTTGGCCATTGTAGGTGATGTCCATGGAATATATGTTTATATACAATAGTAACCATTATTTAACAACATCGCTGAAAGAAGGTTCCGAGGCACAAGAGAATCCAAAAGATAACTAGCTTGGATGATAACTACCACCTTCTAAGCATGAGATTCAAATGATAGCCAACCTCGTTATTGGCTACCTCCAGAGTGTCACTGTCAGCAACGAGGATGAAATTTGAGACTTGTTTTGTGAATTCTCCTCTTTTCCTCATGTCCAACAATGACACGGGAAAGCGATTTGAAAGTCAATGCCATCCACCATGACCTAGCCTTGTTTGTTGTTTGCAAAATACCCCAGCAAAACATGCATATTTACTCATAACTTTATGATGTTTCTTAGTATAAATCAGGAATATTGGCATTCAAATGCCTAAGATAAGGACAAGAAGAAGTATATATTATCTTTTGGTCTGTCATATGTCAGTCAAAATCATATTTGATGCAGGAGCATTCAACTCAACAATTTAATTGTATTCTAGTAGACATAGAGGGTCTTGTATTTTTAAGGAAGTTGGATTCCTAAGTGTTAAGTTAATGTAATATTTAGGCTTTTGACTGAGCAAGATAGGAATTAATTACACAATGCGAGGATGTTTGTAAATGCTCTCGAATGAAGGAGAACATGAGTGGTTAATAATGACAAGAGAGTTAGAAGTCAATTATAACTCTTAAGGTAGTTTCATGATTCGAGAAACTAGAGAGGACATTTAGGAGTTAGTTCAGTAGATTAAGGATTTAAACTAGGAAATTGGTTATAGAGTCCTATGTATAAATGTAAGCCTACGGGCAGAGTGAGGCCACTGACATTGAAGACAAGGCCTGAGAGATAGAAAGTCTCGATATGTAAGCAGTTGTTCATATTTATATATACAAAGGTTTATTACAGAACTGTATAGATGTGTGAAATGATTATTGAATGATTGAATTACGTGAAAGTTGTATATTCTGTAACAGAGGTTGCAAGCAGAGTTCTGTAGAACTACATAGAGAAGGAGAATGATTCAGAGGAATCATAGTGGGTCTTTGAATTCAGTTGAAGGATCAGAGTGAAGCTCTGGAGAGACTGCGATGTGAGAATTCACGGAGGTCAAGCTCAAGAGTGAGTTGAGCATCAAAAGAGCAGAAGGTTGAACCCCTGAAGAAAAACCCAAAACCACAAAACACTGAAAAAATGAATTAAAGTCAAAGAAAAGGGACGAACAAAAAGGCGAGTCGTCGATAAATAGGAGTTGTTGGATCTTGGAGATCAACGGACGAGGACGAAGGAAATGAACGATTAGGATTAAATCACGTAGAAGGGAATCAAGAAATGAATGGTGGAGATTAACTGGAAGCACTGACAGAAGAGGAATCTGGAGGAGCCATCGCAACCGTCGATGGTTGAAGATCTACGGTCATCGGGTGCGAACAAGCCGAATGTTAACCAAGAAGAAAGGTGGGTTTATAAGTGGAAGTGGTATTTTGGGCGAGGTAGAAACCATAAGTGGTAAAAAGGAGTGGTCCCCTGATTCCACTAACCAAGTGACACGTAGCAGCAAGGAGGAGAGAGGAAACCGCTTTTCGGGCAAGTAATCCTCGTACTATTTGTCCACTTGAAATCCTTGTGAAACCTTGGGTCTTGCGGGAGGTGATCAATGGTGGAGGGTTGCTATGCAAGTTGTTTGATCGGCGATCAAAGAATGGCAAGTGCAACGGAAAGGGATGGACCGAGAGATGGACCCAACGATTTATGAATGTGGGTTCATTCTTTTTGAAGTCCGGTAAGCGTCGTGGATTGATAGAAAGGTAAGTTTATGTGTATTTCTATTAAAAGAGGTATAATAGAAATAATGCGCGGTTGTAGGTTTATGAGTTAACTCCGGATTAACCAAAGTTAAGAGCCGGTATGGTTATTATGCGAGGCTTAAGGATTAATCAAGGTTAATCAAGGTTAATGAGTCCTGATAGAAAGGATATTAACTAAGGGTTAGACTATGGTTGAATTATGAAATCATTCAGCATAAGACTTGAGTAAGGGGGCCTTAAACCATTCAATAAGAATTGAAGATTTGACTCCTTAGAGAGTTAAAATTCCTTGGACAGACAGGATTTATGTTTTAACATGCATACTGTGGGTGTAAGCAGGGGCAACCCTGCGTCATTTTTGGTACTGGAGTAGAATTGTAATTGAAACAACTGGTGTTAAAATAGAACAAAGAAATTCTATGTGAAAGGATTGAGAACAAAGTTATGTATCAAGATGTTTATGCAGGAAAGGAAGGATTAGATTCTAATATGACAGAAAGTAGACACACAGATGTGATGTGTAGCAGAATTCGCAGATGCAAGAAACAGAGGACAATCCATTTAAGGTACAGGTGGAATGGTGGAACAAGATCATGCAGAGATCTTGAAGGTGAGGTGATATGTTTTGTTGTGATTTGTTTGGAGAATGTGTGTTCGTACATTGACGCACAGATAACAACAAAAGAAGGTGAGAAGGTTGCAACATCTAGAGCAAGGATTGCTTGAATTGGTTCTAGAGGAAAGAACCAGATAAATGCTAAGAGACTGAACTCAAAAGAGGAGAGAAGCTTCGCGAGGCATATATATCTAGAAGGAGACTTGTTACTACAGAGGTATTGTTGCAGATCACAAAGGCAGTTCCACAGAGGATGTAGGTAGAATTTCCAAGGTAATGAAGGAAACTGGTAAGAATTTCTAAGTGAAAGAAGAAGTGGTCAGAACCAAGTATTTCATGGTGATTGAAATACAAGAGGACAGTTGTGTTCTTGAGAAGGTGCAGATGAGTTGAAGCCTAGAGGGAGTAGAGAAAAGTGCTCAAATGAGGTTCCAGAGATAGAGAACTAAGTGCTTGCCAAAAGACCAAGTACAGACGAAAGCTTGGTGAGGTAAGTTGCAACAAGGAGGACTTCTTGTTGCAGAGGCTTTAATGCAACTCATAGTGAGTGAGTAAGGAGCTCATGAAGATAGAAAAGAAGAAGATGGTTGCTGATAGTCATAGCAAAGGTTCTAAAGAAGGCCACAGTAGATGAAAGATGAAGAAAGAGGATGCCAAGGCAAATTGCAAGAGGATGAGTCAAGAGGAAATTGACAGAGAAATTGCAAAGTTAAAAGAACAACTCGATGCATTAAGGAGAATACATGAGAAAAGCTAGAGACTAGGGTGGGTCTTGAGGAAAAATCCAGTGAAGTGGCATAAGTTATAGAGAAGGCTACAATAGAGGCAAGTAAGGTGGCTGATGGAAAAACTCAAAGAAGCTAAGTTGGAAATGAAAATGGAAGTGTCCATTTGTGAAGTAGAACAGGGTGAAGTTCTGAGTGAAGATGAAGACTTGAAGATTGAACTTCAAGTGACGCCAAAGGTTACATGGTTTTAAATTTGACAATTTTTGTATATTTGCATGTGAAACATGTAAAGAAGGACAATTTGCTGATATTGTCATAAAGAAGGAAGAAGACAAGCATAATCTAAATTCTGTTCTGGAAGAAGATGAGATAGATAGGTCACGTACACAGTTGGAGAAAGATATCAAGCAACCAAGTGAAGGACTTGAGGGTATTGAAGAGGAGAATATCGAAGAATTTCTGAGTCATAAAGAGAACTTGGAACAACAAGGAGATATGATGGTTGAAACATCAAGTGGGACCATAGGGTCTTATGTTTTTAAGACTGATAGTTTGTCTGTGGATGCAAAATAAATGCAAGAGAATATTAATGCAGATGGAGAGAAAAGAATAGCTCTTGGAGAAAGTAAACAACAAGGGATTATAGGAAAACTTGAAGAAGAGACTATGTTAGCTAAAAATATAGTAAAGGATCAACAGTTCACCATGATGATAGGCACAGTGGAAATAACCATGGAAGCTGTTAAGAAGGAAGAAACCTATGCAAAGGATTTAACCTTGGGAGAAAGGACATCTGATGATTGGTCACTAACAAAGGAGGGTTTTGTAGAGGATGAGCAATCTTTTGAAGCTGTCAGAAGTATGGAAAAGTATCTTTTAGAAGATGAATACTCTGGAATAAAGGATAAGGGAGAATATCTCTTGAATGAGGAAGGTAGTGACTTATTGCAACAGAAAGAACTTAGTAATGAAACTGTTATAACACAGGGACAATTTCTTGTGGGAAAAAGAGTTGTAGTTTAGTTTGAAGAACTGATATGTGAAACAATAGTTGGAACTTTTGGGCCTTGTAATTTTCAAATTGATAATTCATTTATAAATACAGTGATGATGAAGTACTTGCGAAGTGTGATAGAGAAATTGCATTGCTAGAGTATTTGCAGGGAAATTCAGATTATGACAGTGTGATGGCAAAGGAAGAAGTTCACTACAGTGAACAAGAGAAGAAAGACATCATTAGAGCAGATGATGTGGAGGAGAGACTAGCTGACAGTCTCATGAATTCTTTTTAGAATTCAAAACAACATACTGATGTGCTGACAGAGGAGAAAGAAACAAAGCAATCAATTGAATTGTTTCCAAAGGAAGATAGGGCATAGAAGCCATATGTTTTTGATTCTAACAAATATTTTATGAGTGCAGGTTTAGTTGTAGATGTTAGAGGAAATTTGGCACAGATGAGCATCCAAATAAAAATGAAAGAAGAAGATTATGTGGAAGATTTTAATCCATGGAACAAATATACTCAATTACTGGAGAGAATGCTGGAAATTCATGATTCAGTGCAGACAAAAATAATCATGAAAGAGGGTAAGGATGAAAGGGAGGCAGTATGCGTAGGAGTCAAAGAAAAAGTTGGAGTAAGAGCAACAACTAGAGCAAACATAGAAGAAAAAGTAAAACAATAACTACAAAGTGAAAGTAACTAACAATAGTTTGAATAGTTAGTGGACAACAGCAACAACTTGAAGCAAAGATAAAGAGGAAGAAGTAAGAGGCAGAATATGGACCAGTCCAAGGATGAACTGGAGACAGAGATTGAAGAATTATGGCAATTGATGATGAAACAATCCATGTGGAGGAAATTGATAGCAACAGGAAGGATGATCAATCAGAACTTGAACTTGATTGACAAAAAACATAATACAACAGACATACATCAACAACAAAGGTGCAAGGCATTTGGGCAGCTACAAACTAAATTTTGGGACCCTGGAGGTTTTTTATCAATTTATGAAGACACATGATCAGAAGATCATGATTATTTTAACCTTGGGAGTCTGATGTAGGAGCATTCAGCTCAACAATTTAATTGTATTCTAGTAGACATAGGGGGTCTTGTACTTTTAAGGAAATTGGATTCCTAAGTGTTAAGCTAATGTAATATTTAGGCTTTTGAGTAACTAGGATAGGAATTAATTACATAATGTGAGGATGTTTGTAAATGCTCTCGAATGAAGGAGAACATGAGTGCTTAATAATGACAAGAGAGTTAGAAGTCAATTATAATTGTTATTAAAGGTAGCTTAATGATTTGAGGAATTAGAGAGGACATTTAGGAGCCAGTTCAGTAGATTAAGTATTTAAACTAGGAAATTGGTTATAAAGTCCTATGTATAAATGTAAGCCTACGGGCAGAGTGTGAGAGAGGAGGCCACTGATATTGAAGACCAGGCCTGAGAGACAGAGAGTCTCGATATGTAATCAGTTGTTCATATTTATATATACAAATGTTTATTCCAAAACTGTATAGATGTGTGAAATGAATATTGAATGATTGAATTACGTGAAAGTTGTATATTCTGTAACATAGGTTGTAGGAAGAGTTCTGTAGAACTACACAGAGAAGGAGAATGATTCAAAGGAATCATAGTGGGTCTTCAAATCTAGTTGAAGGATCAAAGTGAAGCTCTGGAGAGACTGCGATGTGAGAATTCGTAGAGGTCAAGCTCAGGAATGAGTTGAGCAACGAAAGAGCGGAAGGTTGAAACCTTGAAGAAAAACCTGAAACCACAAAACACTGAAAAAATAAATTAAAGTCAAAGCAAAGGGATGAATGAAGAGGTGAGTTGTCGATGCATAGGAGTCGTTGGATCTTGGAGATCAATGGACGAGGAAAAAGGAAATGAATGATCATGATTAAATCACGCAAAAGGGAATCAAGAAATGAACGGTGGTGATTAACTGGAAGCACTGGCAAAAGAGGACTCTGGAGGAGTCATCGTAGCTGTCGATGGTTGAAGATCTACGGTCATCGGGTGCGAACAAGTCTGAATGTTAACCAACAAGAAAGGCAGGTTTATAAGTGGAAGTGGTATTTTGGGCGAGGTAGAAACCATAAGAGGTAAAAAAGGGTGGTCACCTGATTCCACTAACCAAGCGACATGTAGTAGCGAGGAGGAGAGAGGAAACAGTCTTTCGGGCAAGCAATCCTCGTACTATTTGTCCACCTGAAATCCTTGTGAACCTTTGGATCTTGCGCAAGGTGATCAACAGTGGAGGGTTACCGTGCAAGTTGTTTGATCAGCGATCGGAGAATGGCAAGCGCAGCGAAAAAGGGATGGGTCAAGAGACGGACCCGACAATTTATGAATGTGGGTTCATTCTTTTTGAAGTCCGGCAAGGGCTGTGGATTGGTAGAAAGGTAAGTTTACGTGTATTTCTATTAAAAGGGGTATAATAGAAATAATGTGCGGTTGTAGGTTTATGGGTTAAGTCCGCATTAACCAAATTTAAGAGTGGGTATGGTTATTATGCGAGGCTTAAGGATTAATCAAGGTTAATAAGGGTTAATGAGTCCCAATAGAAAGGATATTAACTAAGGTTTAGACTATGGTTGAATTATGAAATTATTCTGCATAAGACTTGAGTAAGGGGGCCTTAAACCATTCAATAAGAATTGAAGATTTGACTCCTTAGAGAGTTAAAATTCCTTGAATAGACAGGGTTTATGTTTTAACATGCATACTATGGGTGTAAGCGAGGGAATCCCTATGTCATTTTTGGTATCAGAGCATAATTGTAATTGAAACAATTGGTGTTAAAATAGAAAAAAGAAATTCTATGTGAAATAATTGAGAACAAAGTTATGTGTCAAGATATTTATGCAGGCAAGGAAGGATCAGATTCTAATCTAACAGAAAGTAGGCACACAAAGGTGATGTGTAGCATAACTTGCAGATGCAAGAAACAGAGGACAATCCATTCAAGGTACAGGTGGAATGGTGGAACAATATCATGTAGAGATCTTAAAGGTGAGGTGATATGTTCTGTTTTGATTTGGTTGGAGAATGTGTGTTTGTACATTGATGCACAAATAACAACAAAAGAAAGTGAGAAGATTGCAACATCTAGAGCAAGGAGTGCTTGAACTGGTTCCAGAGGAAAGAACCAGAGAAATGCTAAGAGACTGAGCTCAGAAGAGGAGAGAAGCTTAGCGAGGCATATATAGCTAGAAGGAGACTTGTTACTGCAGAGGTATTGCTGCAGATCACAAAGGCAGTTCCACAGAGGATGTGGGTAGAATTTCCAAGGTAATGAAGGAAGCTCGTAAGACTTTTTAAGTGAAAGAAGAAGTGGTCAAAACCAAGTATTTCATGGTGATTGAAATACAAGAGGAAAGTTGTGTTCTTGAGAAGGTGCAGATGAGTTGAAGCCTAGAGGAAGCAGAGAAAAGTGCTCAAATGAGGTTCTAGAGATAGAGAACCAAGTGCTTGCCAAAAGACCAAGTACAAAGGAAAGCTTGGTGAGGTGAGTTGCAACAAGGAGGACTTGTTGTTGCAGAGGCTTTAATGCAACTCATAGTGAGTGAGTAAGGTGCTCATGAAGATAGAAAAGAAGAAGATGGCTAGTGATAGTCATAGCAGAGGTTCGAAAGAAGACCACAGCAAAAGAAAGATGAAGAAAGAGGATGCTAAGGCAAATGGAAAGAGGATGAGTCAAGAGGAAATTGACAAAGAAATTGCAGAGTTAAAAGAACAACTCGATGCATTAAGGAGAATACTTGAGGAAAGCCGGAGACTAGGTTGGGTCTTGAGGAAAGGCCAGTGAAGTGGAATAAGTTATAGAGAAGGCTACAACAGAGGCAAGTAAGGTGGATGATGGAAAAACTCAAAGAAGCTGAGTGGGAAATGAAAATGGAAGTGTCCATTTGTGAAGCAGAACATGGTGAAGTTTTGAGTGAACATGAAGACTTGAAGAATGAAACTTCAAGTGACGCCAAAAGGTTACATTGTTTTAAATCTGAAAATTTGTGTATATTTGCATGTGAAACATGTAAAGAAGGACAATTTGCTGATATTGTCATAAAGGAGGAAGAAGACAAGCAGAATCTAAATTCTGTTCTGGAAGAAGATGAGAATCTAAATTCTGTTCTGGGAAAGATATCGAGCAACGAAGTGAAGGACTTGAGGATATTGAAGAGGAGACTATTGAAGAATTTCTGAGTCATAAAGAGAACTTGAAACAACAAGGAGATATGATGGTTGAAACATCAAGTGGGACCATAGGGTCTTATGTTTTTAAGACTGATAGTTTGTCTATGGATGCAGAAAAAATGCAAGAGAATATTAATGCAGATGCAGAGACAAGAATCGCTCTTGGAGAAGGTAAACAACAAGAGATTATAAGAAAACTTGAAGAAGAGACTATGTTAGCTGAAAACATAGTAAAGCATCATTAGTTCACCATGATGATAGGCACAGTGGAAATAACCATGGACGTTGTTAAGGAGGAAGAAACCTATGTAGAGGATTTAACCCTGGGAGAAAGGACATATGATGATTGGTCACTAACAAAGGAGGGTTTTGCAGAGGATGAACAATCTTTTGAAGCTATCAAAAGTATGGAAAAGTATCTTTCAAAAGATGAATACTCTGGAGTAAAGGATAAGGGAGAATATCTCTTGAATGAGGAAGGCAGTGACTTATTGCAATAGAATGAACTTAGTAATGAAACTGTTATAACACAAGGACAGTTTCTTGTGGGAAAAAGAGATGAAGTTCAGTTTGAAGAACTGATATGTGAAACAACAGTTGAAACTGTTGGGCCTTGTAATTTTCAAACTGACAATTCATTTATAAATATAGGGATTATAAGTGATGATGAAGTACTTGTGAAGTGTCATAGAGAAATTGCATTACTGGAGTATTTGCTTGGAAATTCAGAGTATGACAATGTGATGGCAGAGGAAGAAGTTCACTACAGTGAACAAGAGCAGAAAGACATCATTAGAGCAGATGATGTGGAGGAGAGACTAGCTGACAGTCTCATGAATTCTTTTGAGAATTCAAAATAGCATATTGATGTGCTGACAAAGGAGAAAGAAATAGAGCAGGAAACTTAATTGTTTCCAAAGGAAGATAAGGCACAAAAGCCTGACGTTTTTTATTCTAACAAGTGTTTTGTGAGTGCAGGTTTAGTTGCATATGCTAGACGAAATTTGGCACAGATGAGCAGCTAAATAAAAATGAAAGAAGAAGATTTTGTGGAATATTTTAATCCATGGAACAAAGATACTCAATTGCTAGAGAGAATGTTGGAAAGTCTTGATTTAGTGCAGACAAAAATAACCATGAAAGAGGGTAAGGATGAAAGGGAGGAAGTAAGCATAGGAGACAAAGAAAAATTTGGAGTAAGAGAAAGAGCAAGAGAAAAAGTAAAAGAAAAAGTAAACCAGCAACTACAAAGTGAAAGTTACCAACAACGATTTGAAGAGTTAGTGGACAACAACATAACCTGAAGCAAAGAGAAATACGAAGAAGTAAGAGGTAGAATATGGACTAGTCCAAGGATGAACTGGAGGCAGAGATTGAAGAATTATGACATTTGATGATGAAACAATCCATGTGGAGGAAATTGATAGCTACAGGAAGGATGATTAATTAGAACTTGAACCTGATTGACAAAGAGAGGAAGATGAAACAAAGTACAGCAAACATACATCATGAACAAAGGTGCAACGCATTTGGGCAGCTACAAACTAAATTTTGGGACCCTGGAGGTTTTCTATCAACTTATGAAGACACACGATTAGGAGATCATGATTATTTTAACCTTGGGAGTCTGATGTAGGAGCATTCAGCTCAACAATTTAATTGTATTCTAGTAGACATAGGGGGTCTTGTATTTTTAAGGAAGTTGAATTCCTAAGTGTTAAGTTAATTTAATATTTAGGATTTTGAGTGAGTAGGATAGGAATTAATTACATAATGTGAGGATGTTTGTAAATGCTCTCAAATGAAGGAGAACATGTGTGGTTAATAATGACAAGAGAGTTAGAAGTCAATTATAACTCTTAGGGTAGTTTCATGATTCGAGGAACTAGAGAAGACATTTAGGAGTCAGTTCAGTAGACTAAGGATTTAAACCAGGAAATTGATTATAGAGTCCTATGTATAAGTGTAAGCCTACGGGCAGAGTGTGAGAGAGAAGGCCACTGATATTGAAGCCCAAGCTTGAGAGACAGAGAGTCTCGATATGTAATCAATTGTTCATATTTATATATACAAAGGTTTATTCCAAAACTATATCGATGTGTGAAATGAATATTGAATGATTGAATTACGTGAAAGTTGTATATTTTGTAATAGAGGTTGCAAGCAATGTTTTGTATAACTACACAGAGAAGCAGAATGACTCAGAGGAATCATAGTGGGTCTTCGAATCCAGTTTAAGGATCAAAGTGAAGCTCTAGAGGGACTGCGATGTGAGAATTCACAGAGGTCAACCTCAGGAGTGAGTTGAGTAGCGAAAGAGCGGAAGGTTCTGTTATCACCAAAATAGGTGTTTACATTGTTCCTAGTCATGGTCTTAGATAAGTGTCAAGTTACCCTATGTTTTAATGGGTAGGTGATAGGTTAGGAGTCTCAAAGGTTTCATTTTTCATATCCAAATAAAGCCTAACATCCTTATTCCATGTTTCATGAGTCTTATATTCTTTTTAGAAACTCATAGCTTAAGCCATTTTGAAAATTTTTGGAATTAGCCCCGAAACCATGTTTTCGTAGCGCAAACAGTGTAAAATGTCTGTTTTGCACTACGAAAATGCTACTCTTTTCGTAGCGCTTTTCCCTACGCGCTACGAAAGCGCGGATTCGTAGAACAGTCTTGTCAAACATCAATTCGTTAATATTCCGTTAAAATTTTCATTATTAGGTGTCAGCTAGGAGTCATTCCTTAAGCATGTCGCCATCCAAACTCATCATTTCAAATTTAGGGCTCATTAAGAAAGATAATTTCAAATTCGAAAGGGCTGGCTAGTCTCATCATTTTAGTTTGCATGCAAATCTTCAAACAGAATTGTTTTTCGAAAAGTAAACTTTGGTAATTTTTTCACCAAGGTTTTCATCATCCATAATTCAGGTGAGGCTGACTACCATTGGCAAGCGAGGCTGATCAACATAATTTCAAGCGAGGCCGGTTTTGTTACAGGAATTTGAAAGGAAAGATGACAGAGGAGAAGAAATGTCACAGGTCTGGTCATTGTTTAAGAACAAATCTTGAAAGCACCAAGGTATTAGTCAGAGATAAATCAGTTGTAGGAGCCTTCAAGAAAGTAGGATGCTGGAAGTTTTGTAAGAAATTGTAGGGAGGACACACTCAGGTGACAAAGGAGTTTGCACTACATTTCACTGGCTCAAGCACAAAGGTCAGAATTCTGAACTTGCGAATTTCTCCAGAGGTGAAAGCTTTGGTGATAGAGATCCCTAGGGGGGGAAGATATATGGTTCAAAAACTTCAAATTCGACATGGAACCATGTAAGGTGTTTCTAAAGCCTAAGTTTGTAGAAACAGACTTAACCAAGGCAATTCCTAGAGGCTACATCAAGGATAGCTATGCCAACCTGCTCTTCAACATTCAACATTATTTTACCTGTGAAGGCAGATATCAAAAGGTTTATTCATATCATTTTAAACTCCTGTTGCATTTTACTAGTATGATCTCTTTAGATTTGCCTTACTTCTTATATCAAAGTGTAGCTAAGATGGCAGATAAAGTACAGTTGAAATCTCAAGGATGTGAAACTTCCCTGTTTCATCATGGTCTAATTAAACTGATAGTTCTACATGAACTCAAAAGGATCAACAAAGAATGGTCTTCATTTTTGTTTCTATGTGACTTTGGAGTAGAAAATCAAGGTGTAGACATTAGCCCTAGGGTTAAAGGAACTCCATCAGCAGAAACCAACAAGTCTGTAATGTCCAGGGAAAAAGGGTTTGTTAAGTTGAAACCAAGGAAGCAGGTGAAAGAGAAAGTAAGCCAAATACCAGTAATCATTCTTGAAACTCCTAAATCTAGAAAGGAAAAAATATTTGAAGTTAAAGAAATGACACAAGAATAGTCAACCAACAAACCAGTTCAAAGGAGATTGACTAGAAGTCAAATTGCAAAGGAGAAAGGTAAAACAGTGATCTCGGGAGAAGGTTCAAGCTTGAAGGGTGATTTAAATGATATTTTAAAAGCCATTGATATTGCAGAATCCCCTTTGGTATAGGAAGATGTGATAAAATTTGATCAAGGAAAGTCGAGGAAAATGAAACCCTCCAAGAAATTGGAATTTGAGGATGAAGTTACAACATTTGTTTTCAAACCCAGAAAGCCCTTAACCAGGAAATCCAAGAAGATGAAAGAGTCAAACATTGAGTTGGGAAGAACATAAGAAGCCTCTGTTGTTCAAGAAGAGTTGATATACTTTCCATCTCTAAGACCTGAAGGTGACAAAAACACAGTTCTTTCCACTCAAACAGAAAATGCCAGTTACGAAGTAATGGAAGAAAGGTTAAAGGCTGCTAATAATGAAATTGCTAGACTAAGAGTAAGAGCAAGAAGGCATGTTGCTGAAAGGATAGATTTCAAAAGGATAAAGCCTCTCTGGGAAGTTGAAAAAGTTTCCAAACTAGAAATAGTCAACAGAGAAACTCAGCACTTTACCTCGACTGTTCCTGCAATCAAACAAGCCAGATTTGTAAGGAGGATTAATGCTCAGTTGACAGCTACTAACAGGAAATTGAAGAGACAAATTGAAGACCTAGAAATACAGTTAACAAAACCTAGAAAAGGGGCTACAACAATAATGAAACAAGGCGATGAAAAATGGTAGTGAAGGATACCTCTTAAAATAGTTTTGGCATGTAAAAGAAGGACAACTGTGATGAAGAACATCTTATAAGGGTAAATAGTTTTGATTTTTGGTTGATCATATCAGTCTTCATGGAATTTTGAAAAAAAACTCCAAAATACAGATTTTTGAATGCCATGTTGAAAAGGAGCATACATAGCAGTTTTGTAGCGCGCTATGAAACTGCTGAAGATGATCATTTAGCACTTATAGATGCTTTTCAGAGGTAAGGTCTGATTAACTCCAAATTTTGAAGTTGTTAGTAGACATGGGATCATATATGAAGTTTCAGATGGTAGTGGTGTAGAAAGAAAACTTCCAAGAATTATTTCATAAGTGATATAAAGGTCGTGCTACGAAAACAGAGTATTTTCGTAGCACAGTCATGTTTCATCCTTTCCTCCATATTTTTGAGTTTCCTTTTTACACAGGTGGAAAATGAAGTTTTATGGATTATTGATGCATGCCACATGTACACCAGCAAACTTCTTGAAGATAAGCATAAAGGATTAAGGGCCTTAAAAGGAGGAACTCTGTCTCCTAGTTTTTAGGACAGTTAGGTCATGACTCAGCAGGTTTTGCAATGGCATTGTGGACATCATCAAGCTCGAAGACATGGGTTGGCAGCTGATTAAAGAATGTAAGTCATAGATAAGGTTGTTGAAAGCATGTTTTAGGAGTTACACTCCTATTTGTACTAGGACTCTTAAAGACAACTAGTTGTCAAGTTGTAATTAAGTAGTTTGTTTTGTGAATAGATAGGTGTCAGTGTTAGGAAATCGAATTCCCCTAAAGATGGATCATAGTATCCAAGGCTGTAAACCTCTAAATAAAACTTGAGAACCAAATTCCTCAGGGTTGGTAATTTTATTAGCAAAAGAAAGTTGTGTTATTATAAGAAACTGTGGTTTTTTAAACTTAATACAGAGATCAGTTTTACTACTCAGGATTCACAAGGGAATTATGTGGTTGATGTTTTTATGGCCTTTTTCAATTACTTATTTGCAGTGGTATGAGCTTGTGATACGTAGAATTCAATTGAAAATGCTCTAACTTCATTCACATGCTTGTAAACTGTGTTGATTACTGTGTTACTGTTTTACTTGTAAACCTAAACTCCAAGTGCCTTGACTTCCATGTTTTGTTGATCATGATGTTTTATTGAAGACTCCCTTGACTCCATAGCCCAATGAATGTTTGCTAATATTTGATTCAACCAGTTATACATTTTGTTCGATTTTATTACTAGAGTTAGCCATCGAATCATTAATCAAAAATCTTAAACCTATTGAGAGAGCCCTCTCAGGTTGAGGGGGATAAGCCTCAGCCAAAAATTGGTTTGAAAGAGTTACTCAGAGTCTACTTGATCAAGAACCTATTAGAGTTAGATTTTGTGATAACATTTTGGTGCATCTGCCGGGAGACTGAAGATTACTCATTCCCGAAATCAAGAAGTTGAAGTTTTGAAGGTAGCAGGAGCTCAGAAATTTTCTTGAGGCTACAATATACCTTGGTGACTCCATATATTTTCAAATATTTAAAGGTGGCTTTGAGAAGGAGATACACACGGCAATCCTGATCCTAATCCACCTACCATTGGAGACAATCCAAACACTCTTTCAAAGATTTTCAGAAATATCAGGTACTCCATCTTATTCGAAATCTTTGCTCTCTGAATTCTCAAGAAGTGCTGAGGACAAAAAAGTTGATGATAAAATTCATGAAGTGTTGTTTAGATCAGAAAATGAAGAGGAACTCATTGGTATTATCTTAGACCTGCAAAAGAGAGGAATTGACACCTCAGCCCTAGTATCAAAAGAAGACAAATAAGACTTTTGGGAAGTTGTTACCTCTGAGCTATTGTTAGAAAAAGAGGCTTTAGATAAATTGAAAGAACTTGACCCTTTTGAAGTCTTGCTAAAATCTAAAGCTGGTTTACCTCTTCCAAATTGGAGTTCATTTGTTAGTGGTTTACAGAAGCCAAGTAGTCCTACTCATATCAGTTCTTCATCTTCTGTTTCTACCATTCCTAGTGGCCTACAGAAACCAAGCAGTCCTCCTCATATCAGTTCTTCATCTTCTCTTCCTGTTATTCCTATAACTATTGTTCCTCCTTTAATCATGGTTGCACCTGTTAGGTATGCTCCACTTGTGCTCCCTGTTGTTTTGCATGACCTACCTAGTAAATATGCTACTAGGATCCCTACCTGGGGTAGTGATGAAGAAATTACAGCAGAAGAACATGTAGACAGATTTAATGATTTTGTTGACAGAGAAGAAGTCGATGATGAGGATGTGAAGTTAAGACTTTTTGCACAGATCTTCATTGTTGAAGTTAGAAAATGGTTTAAAGCTCTTACACCGAGAAGCATTCGAAATTGGGTAGAGTTTGAAGACAATTTGCTAAGAAAATGGGGAAACAGAACTAATCCAGTTCAAGCACTTACTGAATATAACAATCTTAGAAGAGCATCTGATGAAACTATTCAAAATTTTTCAAAAAGATTCAATAAAGTGTTTAACTCAATTCCAGCTCATTTGAAACCTCCAGAAGCCCTAGCACAAATGAGATATGTTGAGCATTTGATTATGACTTTTCTCTCTTGTTGAGAGAAAGAGAATCTCCTACACTCGCTGAAATGCAGAATGATGCAGTAAAGGTAGAGGTAAACATGATAGCTACTAAAAAGTCAAAAATGGGAAAAACTAAATTGAAAGAAGAAGAAAAACCTTCCTCATCAACTTCTGAAGATAAGTTAGACTCAATGATGAAAACCATGGAGAAGTTGATGGATAGGTTAGCTCTTGGAAACACTTCTGCCCCTCCTATGCAACATGAACCTCAATTCAGAAATCCTCAGTTCAGGAGACCTCAAAACCAACAAAGACCAAGAGAAAATAGAAATCAACAACCTGGTCCTCCAGTGATACCTCCTTTTCAGCAGAATTTGGTTGATGAAGAAGATTGTCCTGAAATTCCTGAAGAATCTATCCATTTCCTTGACGAAGAAATGTCAGGAATTTTCTTCAATAAAGAAGAGCAGGATGAGTCAGATTTGGCCAATCAAGGGGAAGAGCCTTCAGATTATTTTAAAGGGTACCAGCATGCCATATTTGAAATGCAAAAACAATATAATCTTAGAAACATAAATGTGTCGATTATTGCAAACAAAGCATA
The DNA here is from genome assembly GCA_000404065.3 of Pinus taeda. Lineage (NCBI taxonomy): Eukaryota > Viridiplantae > Streptophyta > Pinopsida > Pinales > Pinaceae > Pinus > Pinus taeda. Next base: position 111,157 of record APFE030667286.1, on the reverse strand, counting down.
GCCTAAGAAAGATGCTTCAAAGGTTGTTGAAGCCAAAAATGATACCCCAAAGGTTGCTGAAGGTAAGAAAGACACTCCGCTTGGTAAAAAGGACACTTAACTTCCTCCTCCTATCAAGGAAGCTGAAAAGTTTGTTTCTGTTTTTAACCTTAAGAATGAAATTTCAAAGATTAAAATATGAGTCCCTTTTAGTGAGATTCTCAAGGTAAATCAATATAGAAGCAAGATTGTCGAGATGTTGAATTCACAACCAGGAGCTGCTGATATTTTAAATGTCTGAGAAGATAATCCTACTATATATTTGGGTTCAAAGTTAGAAGATGATAAAAATGAAGAGTTTCCTCCTTTCTATGTAAGCATTAGTATTCATGATATGACTTTACATAATTCTATGTTGGATTCAGAGGCTTCTCATAATCTCATGCCCAAAGTAATTATGGAAAGGTTAGGGTTATAGGTAACAAGACCATATAAGGATTTATTCTCTTTTGACTCAAAAGGAGTTTAGTGTATTGGTTTAATCAAAGATGTTGTTGTTGGCCTAACACAAATCCTAGCAAAGATGATTGTTATGGACATTGTTGTGGCTGATATTCCGCCAGAGTTTGGGATTTTGCTATCAAGATCATGGGCAGCAAAAATTAAAGGCTCAATGCAGATGGACCTTACTTATGCCACAATTCCTATTTTGGTGAACAAAGGAGATTGCATCGGGAGACTAGAATGGCTTATATGGTAAGTAGCAAAGATAAACCTCAGAATTTTCCTATTTATGCATTTGATACTGAACTTGGATCTGCCATTCTTTTCAATGAGTCAGTTGATAGTGGTCTGGAAGAAATGAGAGCAGAAAATCAACACTCAGAGGATCAGCAAGTAAATTACAAAGAGATGGAGGGATGGTGGTCATTATACTTCGATGGATCAACAGGAAAAGAAGAGGGAGGAGCAGGAATTTGGATTACAAATCCAAGTGATGAGAGTAAGTTTCATTCTTACAAATTGAATTTTGATTGCACAAATAACATGGCTAAATATGAATCTTTGATTGTGGGTCTAGATGTTTGGATAAGAATGAAGGCTCAGAATATTTCTGTTTTTGGAGATTCTGAATTGGTTATTAGACAAGTTGAAGGTGTTTATCAAACAAAGGATGTAAGAATGAGAGCATACAGAAATCTAGTTTTAGACATGTTGGAGAATTTTCAAGCCTATTCTTTCATTAACAAAACTAGAGACCAAAATTCAATTGTTGTTTCAACGAGTCTTTTTGTCATTCCTATTCATTCTTCTGAGAAATATGAGATTGAAGTTCATCATAGACCAGCTATTACCAGACAATATCACCAATTGGCAAGTTTTTGAAGATGATCAACATGTAAAGACTTTTATTGCATTGAATGAAGAATTTGAAAGTACTCAAGTAGATCAACAAAACATGCTTGTTGAGTCTAAAGAAAATTCTAAAGTCTTTCAACTAAAGAATAATTCAATACCAAAGGGTCTTACTCCTCTTGAGAAGATTTTTTATCAGAACAATGTTTTCAAATCACCAAAGATTCATTCTGATGAAGAGGAAGTATAAAGCTGCAATCTGGGTGCATCAGCTTTGCCTAAAATGATCAAAATTTCAAAGTTTCTTTCAGTTGATATGAAATTAGAATATATTGAGATGATGAAGAGGTTTTTTGATGTTTTTTCTTGGATTTATGCTAACTTAAAACATTATGATCCTTCCATTATTCAACATACTATTCCTATTAAAGAAAATGAGAAACCATTCAAACAGAAGTTGAGAAGAATTAATCCCCTTCTCATGCCATTGATTGAAAAAGAGATTAAGAAGCTTTTTGATGATAGAATCATTATCCCAATCATATTTTCAAATTGGATTGCAAAGTTGGTGTTATGAAACTAGCTCAAGAAAAGATTGAAAAGATAGATCAACGCCTTAGAATTCAGCCTCTTCGAGGGGGCAACCTCCTTTACATTACATAAATGAACAATTCTTGGATGATACAAATGAAAAGACCTCCTTTCTATATATAGGAGTCTAAGGGTTCATTATATAATCAGAGCCTACATAACAATAATAATGTAAGGGCACAATAATAACAATAGTGGGCTTCTATGGGGCACAATAGTAACAATATGGGCACTACATGGGTACATCAATATAATAAAAGAGTTGTACTAATAACAATAAGGGGTTACACTAGTAGTATAGGGGCCTAACATGCCCCTCTCCTTCAAAAAGTGTTGTCCTCAACGCTTGAGTAGTTCTTGATGCTTCTGTATAAACTTCTTGTCCTTCGATGTGGAATCTTTAGTGGGTAAGTTCTTCCACATGAGATACTCTGAAATTGATTGATTTCGTAGCTGTCGGGTTCTTGTTTCTGTGATTGCTCCAGGTTCCAATATGATTTTTCCTTCCTCTTCAATTTCTGGCAATATTATTTGAATTGGTATCTTTTGCAGCTTTTGAATAAGTGGCCATACTTCTTCGTCCTTCTTCCATTCATCCCTTGCTTCATTTATCATTTGGTTGGATAATAGAAATAGCACAAAACAGTGCTTCCACATCCTCATGCTTGAAGAGTCTTCCCATTCGGTAAGGTCACCATTTTTTAAGTGCATGTAGTATTGCCAACATTTCCTTCTCATAAATAGCTTTCTTTAGATGTAGCGGTAAAAATACCCAATCACCTACATTAAAACATTTTTCACTACGATGTTGATCTACCTGTTGTTTCATTTGATTTTGCACCAAAGTGGCGTTATCCTTTAAAAGTTGGAGAACTTTTTGTTGATGCTCGAAGTGATCTTCCACTGCTTGAACCTTTTTCTTCTTTATATGTCCTTCTATCTCTAGAGTTTGAGGAGTGGTAATTTCTTCCAATCCTTTACAAGATATGGTCGGATTCATTTCTTGATGCTCGATGTGATCTTTCACTTCTTGAACATTTTTCTTCTTGATATGTCCTTCTATCTTGATAGTTTGAGGAGTGGTAATTTCGACCATTGAATTACAAGATATGGTTGGATTCATTTCTTCTTTATTGATGTGATATTTCACTTCTTGAACCTTTTTCTTCTTGATATATGTCTTTCTATCTTGAGAGTTTGAGGAGTGGTAATTCTTGCCATGCTTTACAAGATATGGTATGATTCATTTCTTCTTTCTTTGGGGTTGGGTCCTGGCATATATCCTCTTCTTTTGATGTTTCT
>APFE030667286.1:21742-89907 GCA_000404065.3 Pinus taeda | reverse complement strand
TACATTACATAAATGAACAATTCTTGGATGATTCAAATGACAAAACCTCCTTTCTATATATAGGAGTCTAAGGAGTCACAATATAAACCAGCCGACCTAACAATAATATATAAAGCCACAAAAATAACAATAGAGGGATTCTATGGGGCACAGTAATAACAATATGGGGGCAATAGGGGCACAACAATATTAATAAGGGGTACAACTACCATAGTAATGGGGTAATCACTAGTATTATAGGGACCCAACAATTGGTACCAGTTAGAAAGAAGAGTGGAGATATCAGAATTTGTATTGATTTCAGAAATTTGAATAAGGCTTCACTGAAGGACAACTATCCTCTTCCCAAGATGGATTCAATTCTACAAAATATTGTTGGTCCACAAAGAATGTCTATGATTGATGGCTTCTCAGGGTACAATGAGATTCTTGTGCATTCGGATGATCAGGAGAAAACAACTTTCACAACACCATGGGGCACATTCATGTGCACCAACATGCCTTTTGGTCTTATGAATGCGGGAGCTACCTTTCAAAGAGAAATGGACATTTCTTTTTCTGAAGAAAAGGACAAGACGATGGTTGTTTATCTTGATGACATAACTGTCTTTTCAAAGAAAGAAGAAGATCACCTAAAACACCTAGAAAAGATTATGTTGAATTGTAAAAGGTTTGGTATCTCTCTTAATCCTACTAAAAGCATCTTTGCTTTAACTACAGGAAAATTAATTGGTCATATTATTTCTGAAGATGGAATTAGGATTGATCCTAACAGATTTAATTCCATTCAAAAGGTAGATTTGCCAAGAAGTAGGAAAGAAATTCAATCATTTCTTGGGAAAGTGAATTTTGTTAGGCACTTCATTCCTAACTTTGTTGAGATTGTCAAAGGTATAACAAGAATGTTAAAGAAAGGAGTTGATAGTAAATCGACAGATGAGGCAAATAATTCTTTTGAGCAAATTAATAAGGCACTCACACAAGCACCGATACTCATCAGTCTAGATTTCTCAAAAGAATTTATGGTTTTACATTTTCTTACGAAAATACAATTGCTGGAGTTATGCTTCAAAAGGGAAAGCAAGGTATTGAACAGCCTATCTCTTTCTTTAGTAGAACACTAGCCAATGCTGAGCTGAAGTATAATATTCTAGAAAAACAAGGTTATGCCTTGGTAAAAGTTGTTAAAGACTTCAGAATTTACATTTTGCATTCCCATATTGTGGCATATGTTCCAAGTAGTGTGGTGAAAGACATTCTAACTCGGGTAGATCCTAATGGTAAAAGGGGAAAATGGATCGCAAAATTGTTGGAATATGATATAGACATCAAACCAACCAAATTGGTGAAAGGACAAGGTTTGGCAAAGTTAATGACTCGGTCAAACTTAGATTTTCTTGACATAAATTTGAATGCAGAAATATCAGAAATTTTCGATGATGACGAAGAATTGGTTCCAATCGATGAGAAATACCTTGTTTCAGATTGGTATAAAGATGTGGTATTTGTTTTACAACATCACAAAACTCTCGTTGATCTGAAAAAATCCAAAGCAAGGTTTTTGAAGTTGAAATCTTTGAGATATTTTAGATTTGACAGAAGTCTGTTTTGGAAAGATACAAGAGGAATTTTGTTGAATTGTTTACTTGAAGAGGAAGCTGAAAAGTCATTGAATAATTCCATAAAGGTGATTGTGGAGGACACCATTATTGGAAAGTGACAACGAATAATATTCTAAGAGCAGGATATTTTTGGCCATCAATGTTTAAAGACATTTACAAAAGGGTTGCTGCATGTCATGAATGCCAAAATTTTGAAGGAAAAAGAAAACTTGTACCTCTACCTTTGGTACCTATCTATGTGGAAGCACCTTTCCAGCAGTGGGGGTTAGACTTTATTGGAGAAATACATCCATCATCATCAGGACAACATCGCTAGATTCTCACAGCAATGGACTACTTCACCAAATGGATAGAGGCGATCCCAACAAGGCAAGTTAATGATTCTGTAATTATTTCTTTTTTAAAGAATAATATATTGTCTAGATTTGGCTGCCCCATGAAGATTATAACGGATAATTCTCAAGCTTTAAAGTCTAAGAAAATGATTAATTTCTGTCATCAATACCACATCACTCTTGGATACTCTACAACATACTATCCGCAAGGAAATGGTCTTGTTGAATCATCAAATAAGAGTAATGTAAGAATCATCAAAAAGGTATTGCAGGAGAACAAGAAAGCTTGACACTTAAAGTTGAAGTACGCCTTATGGGCTGAAGGATATGCACAAAGAGATCAATTGGGACTTCAACGTATGAATTAGTTTATGGTGCTGAAGCTATTTTTCTGACATCACTGGGGGTACCGATCCTGAAACTAATACAAGGACTTGAAGAAGAACCAAATGCCATACAGAGGAGGATAAACCAACTAATAGCTTTGCAGGAAAAGAGGAATGAAGTCTATGACAACCATCAACAAGCTCAAAACAGATTAAAAATACATTTGACAGGAATATTAAAGAAGACAGTTTCCAAATACAAGACAAAGTGCTGAAATGGGAGACTAAAATTGAGGAAAAGGGCAAGCATGGTAAGTTTGAGAATTTATGGAAGGGTCCTTTTAAGATTGTTGGTTTTCATGGGAACAACGCTTGTATATTGCAGGAAATTTATGGAGGATCATATGCTGGAGGGCCTGTCGATGGCAGGTTCCTAAAGTATTATACTTGCTGAAGTTTCATCAACCACTCATGACATTGTATATATTCCATCTTTGTCAGTTTTTATTGCTAATAATGATAAGTTGAAACAGAGAGCTTAAGCCTGGGTTGTAGGCCCAATAGTTTGAAGAAGATGCTTGTCAAATCAAATAAAAGTATTTTTGTTTTACTTAAAAAAAAATGGATAGCACTGGATCTACGAGTTCTTAGTGTGCCACAGGGGTAAACTCTCCCAAGTGGAGCCACTATTATCACCAAAATAGGGGTTTACATTGTTCCTAGTCATGGTCTTAGATAAGTGTCAAGTTACCCTATGTTCTAATGGGTAGGTGATAGGTTAGGAGTCTCAAAGATTTCATTTTTTATATCCAAATAAAGCCTAACATCCTTATTCCATGTTTCATGAGTCTTACATTCTTTTTAGAAACTCATAGCTTAAGCCATTTTTAAAATTTTTGGAATTAGCCCCGAAACCACGTTTTCGTAGTGTAGACAATGTAAAATGTCTGTTTTGCACTACGAAAACGCTGCTCTTTTCTTAGCGCTTTTCCCTGCATGCTACGAAAGTGCAAATTCGTAGAACAGTCTTGTCAAACATCAATCCGTTAATATTCCGTTAAAATTTTCATTATTAGGTGTCAGCTAGGAGTCATTCCTTAAGAATGCCAACATCCAAACTCATCATTTCAAATTTAGGGCTCATTAAGAAAGATAATTTCAAATTCGAAAGGGCTGGCTAGTCTCATCATTTTAATTTGCATGCAAACCTTCAAACAAAATTATTTTTTGAATGGTAAACTTTGGTAATTTTTTCACCAAGGTTTTCCTCATCCATAATTCAGGCAAGGCTGACTACCATTGGCAAGTGAGGCTGATCAATGGAATTTCAAGCGATGCCGGTTTTGTTACAGGAATTCAGAAGGAAAGATGACAGAGGAGAAGAAATGTCACAGGTCTAGTCATTGTTTAAGAACAAACCCTGAAAGCACTGAGGTCTTAGTCAAAGATAAATCAGTTGTAGAAGCCTTCAAGAAAGCAGGATGCTGGAAGTTTTGTAAGAAATTGCAGGGAGGACACACTTAGGTGACAAAGGAGTTTGCACTACATTTCACTAGCTCAAGCACAAAGGTCAGAATCCTGAGCTTGAAGATTTCTCCAGAGGTCATAGCTTTGGTGATAGAGATTCCTAGGGGGCAAGATATATGGTTCAAAAACTTCAGATTTGACATGGAACCATGTAAGGTGTTTCTACAGCCAGAGTTTGTAGAAACAGACTTAACCAAGGCAGTTCCCAGAGACTACATCAGGGGCAGCTATGCCAACTTGCTCTTCAACATTCAACGTTATTTTACCTATGAAGGCAGATATCAAAAGGTTTATTCATATCATTTTAAACTCCTGTTGCATTTTATTGGTATGATCTCTTTAGATTTTCCTTACTTCTTATACCGTAGTGTAGCTAAGATGGCAGATAAAGTACAGTTGAAATCTCAAGGATGTGAAACTTCATTGTTTCATCATGGTCTAATTAAACTGATAGTTCTACATGAACTCAAAAGGATCAACAAATAATGGTCTTTGTTTTTGTTTCTATGTGACTTTGGAGTAGAAAGAGAAAGTAAGAAAACACTAGTAGCCATTCTTGAAACTCCTAAATCTACAAAGGAAAAGATATCTGAGGTTAAAGGAATGACACAAGAGTAGTCAACCAACAAACCAGTTCAAAGGAGATTGACTAGAAGTCAAATTGCAAAGGAGAAAGGTAAAACAATGATCTCGAGAGAAGATTCAAGCTTGAAGGGTGATTTAAATGATATTTTAAAAGCCATTAATATTGCATAATCCCCTTTGGTACAGGTAGATGTGATAAAATTTTCTCAAGGAAAGTCGAAGAAAATGAAACCCTCCAAGAAACTGGAATTTGAGGATGATGTTATAGCATTTGTTTTCAAACCCAGAAAGCCCTTAACAAGACAATCCAAGAAGATGCAAGAGTCCAAAATTGAGTTGGGAAGAACAGAAGAAGCCTCCGTTGTTCAAGAAGAGTTGATAGACTTTCCATCTCTAAGACCTGAAGGTGACAAAAACACAGTTCTTTCCACTCAAATAGAAAAAGCCAGTTACGAAGTAATGGAAGAAAGGTTAAAGGCTTCTAATAATGAAATTGCTAGACTAAGAGTGAGAGCAAGAAGGCATGCTACTAAAAGGACAGATTTCAAAAGGATAAAGGCTCTCCGAGACGCTGAAAAAGTTTCCAAGCCAGAAATAGTCAATAGTGAAACTCAATACTTTACTTGGACTGTTCCTGCAATCAAAGAAGCTAGATTTGTAAGGAGTATTAATGCTTAGTTGAGAGCTACTAAGAGGAAATTAAATTGAAGATCTCAAAATACAGTTAACAAAATCTGGGAAAGGGGCTACAACAATAATGAAACAAGGTGATGAAAAAGGGCAGTGAAGGATACATCTTAAAATAGTTTTGGCATATAAAAATAAGGAGAGTTGTGAAGAAGAACATCTTATATTTGGTTTATCATATCAATCTTCATGGAATTTTGAAAAAAACTCCAAAACTACAGATTTTTGAATGTCGCGTTCAAAAGGAGCATACGCAGTAGTTTCGTAGCGCGCTACGAAACTGCTAAAGATGATCATTTAACACTTATATATGCTTTTCGGAGGTAAGGTTTGATTAATTCCAAATTTTGAAGTTTCTGGTAGACATGGGGATCGTATATGAAGTTTTAGATGACAGTGGTGTAGAAAGAAAACTTCCAAGAATTATTTCATAAGTGATATAAAGGTTGTGCTACGAAAACAGAGTATTTTCGTAACACAATCATGTTTCATCCTTTCCTCTACATTTTCAAGTTTCCTTTTTGCACAAGTGGAAAATGAAGTTTTTAAGATTATTAATGCATGCCACATGTACACTAGCAAAACTACTTGAAGATAAGCATAAAGGATTAAGGGCCTTAAAAGGAGGAACTCTGTCTCCTAGTTTTCAGGACAATTAGGTCATGACTCAGCAGGTTTTGTAACAGCACTGTGGACATCATCATGCTCGAAGACATGGGTTGGCAACTAATTAAAGAATATATTGAAGTCATAGATAAGGTTTTTGAAAGCATGTTTTAGGAGTTACACTCCTATTTGTACTAGGACTCTTAAAGATACCTAGTTGTCAATTTGTAATTAAGTAGTTTGTTTTATGAATAGATAGGTGTCAGTGTTAGGAAATCGAATTCCCCTAAAGATGGATCATAGTATCCAAGGTTGTAAACCTCTATATAAAACTTGAGAACTGAATTCCTCAGGGTTGGTAATTTTATTAGCAAAAGAAAGTTGTGTTATTGTAAGAAACTGTGGTTTCTCAAACTTAATACAAAGATCAATTTTACTACTCAGGATTCACAAGGGGATTATGTGGTTGATGCTTTTATGGCCTTGTTCAATTACTTATTTGCAGTGGTATGAGCTTGTGATACTTAGAATTCATTGGAAAATTCTCTAACTTCCTTCACATGCTTGTAAACTGTGTTACTGTTTTACTTGTAAAGCTAAACTCCAAGTGCCTTGACTTTCATGTTTTGTTGATCACAATGTTTTGTTGAAGACTACCTTGACTCCATAGCCCAATGAATGTTTGCTAATATTTGATTCAACTAGTTATACATTTTGTTCAATTTCATTACCAGAGTTAGCCATCTAATCATTAATCAAAAATCTTAAACCTATTGAGAGAGCCCTCTCAGGTTAAGGAGGCAAAGGCTTAGTCAAAATATTGGTTTGAAAGAGTTACTCAGAGTCTACTTGATCAGCAGCCTATCAAAGTTAGATTTTGTGATAACAGGTTGAAACCCTGAAGAAAAACCCAAAACCTCAAAACACTGAAAAAATGAATTAAAGTCAAAGCAAGGGGACGAACGAAGAGGCGAGTCATTGATGCATAGGAGCCATTGGATCTTGGAGATCAACGGACGAGGACGAAGGAAATGAACGATCGGGATTAAATCACACAGAAGGGAATCAAGAAATGAATGGTGGAGATTAACTGGAAGTGCTGATAGAAGAGGAATCTGGAGGAGTTGTTGCAGCCATCGATGGTTGAAGATTTACGGTCATCGGGCGTGAACAAGTACGAATGTTAACCAAGAAGAAAGGCGGGTTTATAAGTGGAAGTGGTATTTCGTGCAAGGTAGAAACCATAAGTGGTAAAAAAGAGCGGTCACCCAATTCCACTAACCAAACGACATGTAGCAGTGAGGAGGAGAGAGGAAACCGCTTTTCGGGCAAGTAGTCCTCGTACTATTTGTCCACCCAAAATCCTTGTGAACCATTGGATCTTGCGAGAGGTGATCAACAGTGGAGGGTTTCCGTGCAAGATGTTTGATCGGTGATCGGAGAATGGCAAGTGCAGTAGAAAGGGATGGACCGAGAGATAGACCCGAAGATTTATGAATGCGGGTTCATTCTTTTTGAACTCGAACAAGGGTCCTGGATTGACAGAAAGGTAAGTTTATGTGTATTTCTATTAAAAGGGGTATAATATAAATAATGCTCGGTTGTAGGTTTATGGGTTAAGTCTACATAACCAAAGTTAAGAGCGTGTATGGTTATTATGCGAGGCTTCAGGATTAATCAAGGTTAATAAGGGTTAATGAGTCCCGATAGAAAACATATTAACTAAGGGTTAGAGTATGGTTGAATTATGAAATCATTCCGCATAAGACTTGAGTAAGGGGACCTTAAACCATTCAATAAGAATTGAAGATTTGACTCCTTAGAGAGTTAAAATTCCTGGGATAGACAAGATTTATGTTTTAACATGCATACTGTGGGTGTAAGCAAGGGCAACCCTACGTCAATATTCAAGGACAACATTCCATAATTGCAATGTCACTCATGTGAATTCGATCTATATTTTGATGGCTATCATTCGCTAATTGTAGTTGCAGGTCACCATTTCAAATCACATTAGTTCAACAAACAACAACAATAGAGGCATTCTACAGTGTGAGGTAAAAACACCAACCAACCAACCTTGTGAGACACAAAATCTGTAATTATCTCTGCCTTCCTTGAGAGACCTTGATCAGTAGAGGGGTATTGGAAATGCTCCTCTAGAGCTCTTTAAAAGTGGGATCATTTGCCTGAACTATACGGATGCCTATGGGAGGGTGTGTACAAGTACCAGTAGTGAAGGACCATCGCCTACCCTCCATAAGGAACACTAAGAATCGACTAGTCTTCATGTGCCTTGCCTTGGAATACTCTATTTTATTTCCCTTCTCTTCACACCACAAAACTCTCTGCAAGTGTCCTGATATTGTTATCAATCTCCCTTGTAAACCCAAATTCTTCACACTACAAAACTCTCTGTAAGTCTCTTGATATTGTAATCAATCTCCCTTGTAAACCCAAATACAATTATCATGATACCGCTATTTCTAATGCATTTGCTCTGACCTTCTAATGATTCGTCTCCCCATTGTTGCCTCATACTGTTGGTATGCGGAGATGGTGGAGTATGTATACGTTGATCTTCAAAGTTGGTGGCAAAGTGTGGTCAGACTTGGTTATGCCGATGTTCTGAGTCATGAAACACATTGTTCACGGTGATGTTTACGCCATTACAAAAACACCAAATACTGCTTCCAACATTCCTTACACATTACAATTTACTACTTCTGATATTCCTTACACATTACAATTTAGTAGCCAAGAATTTTATTTAATATTATTGCCAACATGAAATTTTAGTCAATTGGAGTTGAGTTGGGAAAGAAATCCAATTATTTTTTGGAAGTTTTTCGAAGTTTTTCTGATGTGTTTTTTCGATCTAATTTCTCTAAAATCCCGCAGGAATTTATTGAAATCACAAGTTTGATGGGTAAGCCTGCACAATCAAAATGCCCTGCGAATTTTTCAGGATGCTAAATCCATATTTATAGCAAAAAAACTAGTTTAAATAACCCAAATCAAGATTTAACCTCAAATTTTTCCACTTCCGGCACCCGAAAGTCCAAAAAACCTCTCTAAAAACAACTCCATTTTATATTGCAGCATTATATTATTAAAATGATCTCATTATTGTTATTTAACATAAATCATATTTTCATAGGATATTTCTATAAATAAGTTATATGAAAATGGTATCATTACTCTTATTTATGATAGGGTAAGCCCAAAAATTATTAAAATAAAAATAAATATTTAATTAATAGCGGGAAATTATTAATTATATTTAATTAATTATGATTTAAATATTAATGTCATTTATTATATATTAAAAAATATAATGGAAAATAAAAATATTTTTTTTGTTTCAACATAAATTATGTAAAAGCGAAATATTAAAATTTTTTATTTAATTTAACCGGTTTCATAACTTGGTAAATTTTGTATCAGTGTTTTTGGTATAAGAAATTTTAAAAGTAAATATCAATAAACAAAAGTTGATACATTTTAATATAATGAAAGTGAGTGGGAATGAAAATTAAACATAATTAAAAAAAACTATATTTAAATAAGACATGTATTTATTAATTAACTTCCAATACATAACTATATAAATTAATAGAAAATATTAAAATAATTATCTAAATTATAATTTTAAATTGATTATAAATTAAAAACCAATTAATTAATAAAAAAATAAAATAATCATTTAAAATAATTTAAATGTTTAATAATTTAAAACTTAAATATAACTACACTATGGAAAAGAATATTTATGGACATATATATATATATATTATAGTATATATGGATTAATATTGGGGTTTTAATTCTAGATTTAGAATTTAGAATTTATAAAATTTAATAATAATAATAATAATAATAAATAGTCAATGTATAAATAGTCATCCATGGTCAATGTTAATCAACTATATGTATACCATATTTAATGATAGTCAACATTGTTTACTCATAGTCTTCTTTAGTCAAACATGGTCAACCATGATTGATCATCTCATTGTGACAAATATTGTCTGGATATGAAAATCAACTATGGTCAACCATTGTCAACATTATTTTATAAAACTAGTAATGGTCAACCATGGATAATGATGGTCAGTCATTGTCCAATGTCCCATTGTAACAAAGATTGTCTCAAATTTATGAAAATCAATGATTGTCTCATCCATGGTCAAACGTCACATTATGACAAAGATTGTCTTAGTATGATAATCATGGTCAACCATTGTCAACCATGGTCAATCATGACCTTAGTCAACCATTTTCAACCATGTTTTATAAAATCAAGCATTGTCATCCATGGTCAATCGTGGTGAATCACAGTCGAATGTCACATTGTGATAAAGATTGTCTTGATATGAAAATCAACCACAGGTAAGCATGGTCGACCATGGTCCAACGTCGCATTATGACAAGGATTGTCTCAATATGAAAATCAACCATGGTAAACCATTTTTAATTTAGTGTTTATAATATTTATATTAGGGTTTATATACCTTGGGTTTATAATATTGGTACCTTGAGTTTAGTATTATTCCCTTGGTTTTATAATATCATTCATGGTCAACCATTGTCAACCATGGTCAACCGTGGTCGAATGTCACATTATGACGATGATTTTCCAATATGAAAATCAACCATGGTCCAACGTCATATGGTGACAAAGATTGTCTCGATGTGAAAATCAATCATGGTAAAAAATGGTCAACCATGTTCCAACGTTGAAATGTGACAAGAATTTTCTCAATATGGAAATCTGTCATGGCCAACCATGTTTATTTTAGGGTTTAGGATATTTATAATATCAATCCCTTGGGTTTATTAATCTAAGGGTTCATATTCCTAGGGTTTAATATTATTCCCTTAGGTTTATAATCCCTTGGGTTTTTAGTATTAATCCTTAGGGTATATTATTCCCTTGGGTTTATAATATCGATCATGGTCAACCATGTTTTATAAATTCAATTATGGTCAACCATCATCAACCATATTTTATAAAATCAATCATGGTCAACCATGGTTAATCATGGTTATTAAATATTAATTAATAATTAATTTTTAATAATTATCTTTAAAAAATAATAATTATATGGTAATTATCTATTAATAATTAGTATTATTGATTGTTTAGTTATTATACTCATTATTTATATTATTTATTATTAATATTAATATTATTATTTATAATATTATTAATAATTAAAATTAAAAACTAATATTATATTTATAATTAAATATATATTTTTTTAATTATTATTATAATTATTGTCTTTGATTGTTATTATTTTTTTTAATTATATAATAATTATATTTTTATTTTTAATATTTTTATATATTTGTCAATAGTTTGTGTGGTAATTTCACTGTAGAAAAAATAGAGCTAGGGTTTGCAGGAAACCTGTTCAACCTGCGATCAAGGTACCAAACTCTGGAGGAGGACAAAGCTAGGGGTGTGGAACTTCGCAAAAGAGGGTAGGTTCTGACCCAACAAATGAAAAGCACGGGGTCCAGCGGGACCCCATCTCACAAACAGGAAATAATGCAAAAAGATAAAGCCCTAGTGGACAGGGTGCAGATCTCAGGATCTGAGAAGATAGGAAAGGAGGAACTAAGAAAAAAAGGAAACTGAGCGAGGAGCCCAAGACTACCCAGAGGTGAAAAGAAACTAATAACAGCAATAATCCAGTAGATAGAGACAAGAAGAACCCCTCTCCAGAACAGATACCACAAGAGAAGGAACCTAAAGACAAGCTAACAGGAAACACTGAAGATCTGCACCAGTTCAAAACAAATCAAGAAGGAACAGCCACGGAAACCAGGAAGCAGGAGAACCAAGGGCATTGCAAGCCTAAAACCACAGTAAAAGCAGGTAATAATATCTGACCTGGAACTACAGGCTTACTGAGATCATATGGCAGAATACGCGGTGATCTGCAAGTTTATGGGTTTTTGGCCGATAGAACGAGCCCTATGCTTGTGGATCAAGCAACAATGGAAGCTAGAAGGGGACGTGAGGCTTCACCTTGGAGCCAAAGGCTTCTTCATGGTGGTTTTCAAAAATTTGGATGATAAGGATCGCGTCTTCGATGGAGGGCCATATTTTTTCGCCTCAGCAGGACTATACATGAGAGCATGGAAACACAACTTTGCACCAAAACAAGAAACATTCAAACATGTACTTGTCTGGATCTACCTGTTATCTCTCCTGATTGACTATTGGAGACATGTGGCACTAGAACAGATAGGTAATAAGTTAGGTACCTTCATCAAAGCTTCGAAGGCAACACTACAAAAGAGGTATACCTCATATGCTAGAATCTATGTTGAGATGGATGCTTCAAGGGCTGTGCATGAGGGTCTGTGGTTGGAATATAGGGATGAAGTTTACTTTCAAGCTATAGACTATGAGCAAATCACATTTCGCTATAGAAAATGCCATGAACATGGACACCTGATTAGGGAATGCCCGATGAAAAAAACAATGGAAAAACCCAAGGATAATACAGGGAAAAATAAGGAAGCTTTCACACGACCTCCTGGTAGATAGCGAGCCAATAAGAGACAACAACATAAAGCAAGCACATCCATCAAAAGTACAGGCAACGCCTTTGAGGTGTTGGAATCAGAAACAGGAGCAGAGGAGGCCAACCAAGGGCAAGATCCATTGAGAGTTAGCCAGACCATTACGACATAGAGGACACAAGATCCCAGTCCTATCCCTTCAAATAACATCCCACAATTTCTAGTACTAATAGAAGAATTGGAAGAAGATTCAGAAATGATAACCAGCGAAATGGGTATAGAGGACATGGATCTTAGCGACATTCTAGAACAAGAAGGTATGGATCTACTGAACATGGTAGAGCAATGGAAGAAGAAAGGCATAGAAGACATACCTGAGGAGGAGGTGAACAGAGTAAACTCATTATTCCTAGCAAGAAAAAAGGCAGAAATGGATATGCAGAAAAGAATCTTTGGAGCAACAAAAGGACTAGGGGTAAAAGCTCAAGGACTGCATCAAACCACCACCAATCCCAAGCACCGGAAAAAACGAGGCAGAAGGACAAACAATGAGGCACTCCAAGAGCATAGTAAAATGCTCCTTAACTCAGGTAAGATGAAAGCCCTTGAGGCTATTACACTTACCTCCTAAAAGATCTATCAATTATAAAAATACTCTCATGGAATGCTAGAGAGTTGAACAGCCAAAATAAACAGCAATTATTAAGGAAAAAAAGTCATAAATGAACAACTTGATATGATCTTTTTGCAAGAAACAAAATGTTCTAGCCAGATAATGAAAGAAATAAGTAAAAAAGTTGGCAAAAGAATGGAATGCATAGAGGTGGAAAGGATTGGAATGGAGGGTGGCTTAGCCACTCTCTGGAATCCTCAAGTCCTACATCTTATTTCTGCGGAGGCATCTAGATCATCCATTTCCATAGAAGTCCAAATCATTGGAAATTGAGACACTTATCTTTGCACTAATTTGTATAGCCCTCAGAAACTAGAGGAAAAACTGACAATCCTTAGAAGTTTCTCCAACCTGCAGCATAGATATCCCCCAACAAAAACGATTTATGGAGGAGATTTTAATATGATCGCTTCGCTAACAGAAAAGAAAGGAGGCATCAGGATGCTCAATTGGGATGCAGAAGCTTTCAATAATTTTATCAAAACAACGAAGCTTGTAGATGTCATCCCCAAGAGTGGCGCATATACCTGGAACAACAAAAGGGGCGGCAAGAGGCAAATTGCCTCTAGACTTGACAGATTCTTAATAACAAAAAACATTCTCCTTGAAGGGATCACAGTGGATTCAGATATTCTTCCAAGTGGAGGGTTTGATCACTGGCATATAACTATGAACACGGCCATCCTCAGCACCCCGAGGAACAAACCCTTCAGATTTGAGAATTTTTGGCTTAGCCATCTGGAGTTCATCTCAAAAATAAAACAATGGTGGAATGGGCCACTAGAAACTAGGGGAACTAAGATGTACAAACTCCAAGCCAAACTCAAACATATCAAAACCAGGTTAAAGTCCTAGAACCAAAAGGTCTTCGGCAACATATTCAAAGATAAGAAGCTACTGGAGGAACAGTTAGAACAGACTCATAAGGAGTGGCTCCAGGGGGATATCAACCAGGAAGCAATGAACACAGAACAGATACTCATGCAGAAGTGGAAGGCCAGATGCCACTAGGAGGAAATCTTATGGAAGCAAAAATCCTGAATCCAATGGCTCAAAGAAGGAGAGAAGAATTCAAAATTCTTCCATCACTCAGCCATTGATCACAGATGTGCAAATAAAATCATCAAGATGAAGAATGAACAGGGAACCTCTCTACAAACCCATCAGGACATCTCATCCCTCCTCATAAATCACTTCAGCCAGATTGCTTTGGAGCTAGACATCAATAGAGAGGAAGCTATAAGAGATATAATTACCTCCATTCCCAGGCTAATAACAGAAGATCAAAATAAATCTTTGAATCACACAATCACCATGGAAGAGGTGGAAGAAGCAGTGCGAGATATGCCCAATGGAAAGGCTCCAGGACCGAATGGCTTTACCATCGATTTTTATAAAGCCTGTTGGGAGATAGTCAGTGTGGAAGTTTGGGAGGTGGTGGAAGATTCCTGACAATCCTCATCCATCCTCAAATCCCTCAACTCAACCTTCATAACCCTTATACCAAAAGAGGAGGAAGCAAACACACCCTCGAAGTTTCGCCCGATTGCATTGTGCAATTTTCTTTACAAGATTATCTCTAAAGTCATAGCCAACAGGATAACGCCAATTCTTCCTAGGATAGTATCAGAAGAGCAATTGGGCTATGTGGAGGGATCACAAATAATGGATAATATATTGCTAGCTCAAGAGATGATTCATACTCTTCAATCTCGAAAAAAAGTTGGCATGCTCATGCAGTTGGACCTTTCAAAAGCCTAAGATAAAGTCAGCTGGAGTTACTTGGAGGCCATACTGGAGGCCCTTGGCTTTGCTGAGAGCTGGATAAAATGGATTCTAGCCCTAATCAAGTCTACCAAATTCTCCATCCTGGTTAACGAAGCTCCCACAGACCCATTCGCTCCCACCATAGGTATTCGTCAAGGAGATTCTTTATCCCCCTTTATGTTTGTTATATTAATGGAAGGTCTAAGACGTATTATCAAAACTGCGAAAGAGGCAAACTTAATTCAAGGCCTCCAACCCTTGCCCTCCTACCCTACTACCACCCACCAGCAATTTGTTGATGATACTATGCTTCATGGTACCCCCACGATTCGAGAGGCTCAAGGCTTCAAAGTCATTCTCAAGTGTTTCAGCAAAGCCTCAGGTATGGACCTAAATGTCACTAAATCCTCCATTTTCTTTTTCAACACTCACCTCGCAGTCCAGAAAAATCTTTCCAGAATCCTCGGGTTCAAGACGCGAAACCTTCCTTCAAGGTACCTAGGAATTCCTCTTACTAACAAACCATGGAAAAAGAGTCATTGGGAGAAAATGCTATCCAATTTGGAGAAACACAGCAAGCATTGGACCCATAGAGCCCTTAACTTTACAGGCCGACTTTTCCTCACTAAAGTTGTCCTTCAGGCCATCCCTCAATGCATGCTCTCCACTCTCCTGACCCCTAAAGGAGTTCTTCATAAAATAAGACTCATCCATAAAGCCTTCCTTTGGTCAGGAAACTCTGACAAGGAGAAATGGCCCTTAGTGGCTTGGGAGAAAATATGCAAACCCAAGCTCCTAGGTGGGTTAGGCCTACAAGACCCATACACCATCAACAGAGCCTATGGAGCCAAACTATGGTGGTGGTGGCTGAAGGAACCGAACACCCCTTGGACCAAACATTGGAAAGCCAAGTATGCGGACAATTGTAGCCCTCAAAATCTGATTAGAATCTAGGAACCTCCAGAAGGCTCCCCAATCTAGAATTTAGCGAGAGCCAATCAAAGCATAATACAGGAACATAGTTTTGGGAAGTCCGGAATGGTAAAACTGCTCTTTTTTGGGAGGATTCCTGGCAGCACTTGCCCAAACTTGAATGCCCTAATTATCTCACAATACAAAGAAGGCACCAGGAGCAAGGAAAGCTAATAGTGGAACATTATTGGAGACCTGCCAGAACGAACCAACCATGGAAACAATGGATCTTCAATGACACCCTTCATTTAGCAGAAATGGATAACAATCTAATGTATCTACAAATGAATCTTGGCTAAAAGAAAAATCCGCAGTGCTCAGGATGTAGATCAACTGCAATGGGGCAAGCTCGAAGAGGGAACCTTCACACTAAAAGAGGCAAGATCTTACATAGAAGGAAGGGACCAAGAAGAAAAAGTCAATTAGCACAACAAGGTCTGGGATGCAAACCTAGGCTAAAGATTAAAACCTTCCTGTGGCTCCCGATGCACCTTAGAACCCTCACCTGGGAGAACCTACGAAAAAAGGTTTCATAGGCCCCTCACGCTGCCCCCCTGTGAAAGTGAGGAGGAATGAATGAATCACCTCCTTAATGAATGTGAATGGACCAACAGACTGTGGAATTGGATGGAGACAATATTTAAGAGCACAGAAAGAAATAGAAATTCAATACAGGAAAGCATAGCAAATTGGAGAATTAATTATTCCAAGTCTCAAACAGTTAACACTTTATGGAAATTAACCCCTGGTTTCTTAGTTTGGTCAGCGTGGAAAGAACGGAACATAAGAGTTTTTCAGAACAAAGCCAAATCTATAGATATTATTAAAGTGAATATCTTGCAAAACATGAGGGAAACAACTCTTACCAGGTGTAAAGCCGAAAAGAATACTGAACCATCTGTTACTGACATACAAATTATGCAGGTGTTTGGAATAGCTACAGGTACTTCATCCATTTCTTCTGTGCAGCAGCCTCAACAAGCCCCCCTCCATAACCTCTTGGCAACACCCTCAACCAGGTTTTCACAAACTGAACTTTGATGGGGCCTCTCACGGCAACCCTGGCCCTGCGGGCCTAGGAGGTGTCCTTCGTAACCACAAAGGTGAAATTCAACATATCTTCAGTCAATCTATGGGAGAGGCTACCAACAATGAAGCAGAATTCGCAGCATTAGAGCAGGGACTCCATATACTAATTTTCTTGGGAACAGGGGCTACTATTGTAGAAGGGGATTCACTACTGGCAATTAATGCAGCGAGGAAATTACAGAAGGGATCGAGACCTAGAAAGGTTACGAAGCACTAGAGTCTAGCCAAACTTACAGAGCTCATTGCAGAGCACCTCTTAATCCTCGACGGAGTCATTGTGCAGGCAGTGAGATGGACTACAAATGCGGTAGCGGGCTACCTAGGGAACTACGGCGTCAATCATCAAATTACCCACCCGGACACCTGTTGGCAAGATGTAACATGTGAAGAGCTTCAGGCCAACTGTTCACAACTTTCGAGGCACGACATTCTGAACAGGGGGGAGGGGTTGAGCAGTACCATGGTACCGTTCATCAATAACGCATGAGGATAGCCATTAATGGACATTCCCTGGGTCATTATGCCCCAAATTAGAATTGTAGGGGGAGGTACCATCACTCAAATTGGAAGGGGAGGAAAATATCGTAGAAGAATGAACATCAGATTATGCAATGCATAGTTGAGGACACGTGGCCCATGACCAGCAGCTACAAGCGTGGCAACTTAGTGGCTTCAGATCGAAATGAGGAGAAGGCATGCGAAAATCTAAAGGGAGTAATTATGTCAAAAACCGCAACTCTATGAAGGCTTCGCTGAAGATCGTGATCCATCACATTCAAACCTCAATTATAATTAAGATGATCCACCAAAGGGCTCAAACATATCATTCCCATCTCCTAGTTCTAAGTCCTTTGCGCTTTGTCTGGTTTCCTGAAGCTTGTTTGAATCCCATTGATACCTGCAACAACATTATGACAAACAAATGTAGTTGTAATGCTTCCGCTAACAGAGAACTAAAAAGAGCCCAAGAGGCCTATGAAACTTTGATCTCTGCTTGGGGAAAAAAGAAAATTGAGGAAATAGAAGCAGAGGTCAATGAGGACCAGGAGAGGCTGGACATGCACACCATGGAGGAGGGGATTGAGTGGATCTTGGACCTAGGAACTCTGGATACCAGAGCCACTTAGTTCGTGAAAACCCAAAGTGAAGTCTCGCGCATGAAAACCATGCTTGCCAAAGCTCTTAATCTATAGGGAGAAGCTATGAAAGATGCGTAATATGCCACATCGCTCACCTCAATCAAGAACTCTGTGAGGCTAGATTCGCTGGAAGTCTGTATGAAGTCTTTAACAGAGGAACTCAATATGTTGTCTAAAAATTTGGGAGCCTTCATCAGGCTCTTCAAGCTCTCTATACGACAGGGGATGAACATTATGGTTGAAGACCTGGCAGAGGACAACGCCACCCGCATGGTAAAATTCCATAACTCCCAGAGGAATCCAAAGCGAGAACTTGACAATGCAGTAGCCAACCCAAGTGCTACCAGTAAGGATTACGTGGAATTGGAGTTGTAATTGCTTCATCGCTCTCTGCTCTTCACCAATCATCCTTTGCTGGCTTCTTTTTAATGTCTGGATCTGTCTTGAGTATGATGGGATTTCCTAGACCCTCTATGGTTTTGCTTCCTATGTCAAGCAGCCCTGTGTGGTTAGCCACTTCTACTTTTCGTTACAATTGGGAAAGGATAGTTTTTTTAGCTCGTTAGTGTCAATGAAAGGCTCTGTTCTTAAGTTGCAAGCCTACTTCCTGCTAGCTCTGACTGTAACCGTTTTGGTCGATCAAGCTTGTTGCTCGATGTTTTGTCTGGTTATACAAACCTTCTGTATCTTATCTAATTTTGTGATCTAATATACATCTACTGATTTACAAAAAAAAAATAGTTTGTGTGGTGGACAAAAATAAAGCCTTCAATGTATATCAACCACATTTAATTAATTAAATGTGGTTGTGCTAGTGAATAAAATATTTAGATGTTTATATTAAATAATATAATTTTATATAACTTAATAAATAAAGTAATTGTCCACTTGGGGTAGCTCAATTGTCAATGGCTGTGGAAATGAAGTCTCACCGAACTAGGACTCTTGGGTTCAAATCTTGTGCTATCCCCGAATTGGGGTGAGAAGTTGGACATGATGAAGATGTAATCCCACCAAGCTTACAAAAAAAAAAGTAATTAAAATTTAAAACAAATCTATTTCTTTTATAAATATTTCAATATAGAACTAAAATAAATTGTTTGGATATCCATATTAATGAATATCTATTCAATATGTGTGTTTTTCCAATATTCAAAAGAAAAAAGTAATTAAAGGTAAAATAATTTAGTTATTGTTATATACTAAGAAAATGTGTAACTCATTCAATTTTTAATACAAAATTATTAATAATATTAAATTATTCAAAAATACAATTTAAATAATGAAAAATTATTTGTTGCTCATATTTTCGTTGAAGAATTTGGTATAGAGTTCAGGGTGATCAATGTATATGGGCCATGTGAGGGGAGAGTTTCTTTGTGGAATAAATTAATGGAGAGGTCTTTCATGAGGGTGCATAATCTGATCTTGGGGGGAGATTTAAATTTCACCCTAGGAATGTCAGAAATCTAGGGAGCTCATGCCCACATCGATTCATTGTCCAAATTGTTTTCATAGTTGCTTGATACATGTAAATTAGTTGATGTTGACATGGCTAGATATAAGCTGACATGGAGGAACAAGAGGGTTGGCAAAGCCATGATCGCTAGAAGATTGAACAAATTCCTATTTGTGATGCCATATTGGATCAGATTTCCCTCTTCACACAATGGGTGTGTGCGGGTGGGATATCCGACCATCACCCTATTTATATGGAATTGGCTGGTAATTTCATAAAACCTAAACCCCTTTCAAATTTAATTCATCATGGATGAGAAGAGGAGTTCAAATCTATGATTCATGAGATATGGTGCCCATGTATATTAGAGGAGGATCGCACAGCCACAAGCCAAGTTGCAGAAAATTTAAATAGATTAAAGCCGAAAACGATAGAATGGGTAAAAGAAAAAAGACAGAGACGATGAAGTGCTGAAAAAAACGAGAATGAGTTGGAATAACTAAAGCAGCCTTGAGGACGGGGGTATGCCAAAAATGAAGCAAACATACATGTTATTCAGTTGGAGACAGCGAAACAAATGTTGTTGGAGGAAAGAGAAGAAGTGTGGATACTTAAAAGTAGAGCTATTTGGTTACAAGTAGGGGATGACAATACAAAGTTCTTCCAGCAATATGCCAGCAGAAGAAGAGCCATTAATACCATATGGTCTATGGAAAATGAAAATGGAGACAAGGCTACAAATTTTAGGGATCTGGCTAGGATGGGTTCACAATATTTTCGATCCCTTTTCTCAAATTCAAGGGACGGCCTCTTTGGCAGAGATTATTTAGCTACCTCATGTATTTCCAAAAATTGTTGATGAGGAGAGTAATAGGGATTTGATGGCCCCTATTTCTGCTGGTGAAGTGGAGGTGGTTATGCGTTGTTTTAAAAAGGATAAAAGTCTGGTGCTAGATGTACAGCCTGTAGAATTTTTTGTTAAATTCTATGAACAGATTGGGTTGGATATGCTAAAGGTAATCAAGGAATGTAGAACTTCTGGGAGGATGTATGAGGCTTTAAACACTGCATTTATTTCACTCATTCCTAAATTTGATGATATGAGTTCGTTTAATGATTATTGTCCTATATCATTATGTAACTGCATATACAAAATTATTGCAAAGATCATTGCGAACATAATGAAGCATATCTTATCACAACATATCTCCATGGAACGATTTTCCTTTCTCGAGGATCGAAAAATCCATGAAGTCGTTGTAGTAGCATAAGAAGAATTACTTAATTTGAATACAAAAAAATTGAAAGATATGATTCTCAAAATCGACCTATCAAAAACATACGATAGAGCCAATTGGATTTATATTAGAATGTTTCTCACACACTTAGGCTTTCACATTAGTTTTATAAATTGGTTATGTGTTGTATATCATCTACATCATTTGTTGTACTAATTAATGGTTCAACATCTGATTTTTTTCTTGCTAAGAGGAGACTTCATCAAGGTTGTCCTTTATCCCCTTTACTTTTCCTGTTAATCATGGAAGGCTTAAGTGGATTATTTAGCGAGGAAAATAGAATGGATAATTTGAAGGGTGCTCTAGTGGTAGGTAACATTTATCTAACTCATCTAGTGTTTGTAGATTATGTCCTCATTTGTAGTGATGGTTCTCGTAGGGATATTGTTGCTTTTAAACAAGTGCTTAGTTTATTTTACAAGGCTACTGGTATGGAGAAAAATCATCAGAAATACACTTTGTGTGCAAATAAATAATCTAAAGATGAAATGACTTATGCTCTCGATCAGTTTCCCTTCCAATCAATAAATTTTGATGAGGCGTTCAACTATCTAGGATTTCATATGAAAACGAATGATTACAAAAAATAATATTGGATGTGTTTGCTAGATAAAATTGAAAAAAGACTTAAAAGTTTGGAGTCATGCGTGGTTGTCTAGTGCGGGATGACAAGTTCTTATAAAATTGGTTCTAGAATCCATTCTCGTTTTTTGGATGTCTTTATCCTGGATACCTAAGGGTATCTTGAACCTTATCCATAGAACCTGTTTCTTGTTTTTATAGTGAGGATCAAAATAAGGAAAAACTTTTGCATGGGTTCGATGGGAACGGATTGCATTGCCCAAAAAAGTAGGGAGGATGGGGCTTAAAAAAAGTATATTGCTTTTGATAAGCTCTCGCTACTAAAGTAGGATGGAGATTATTAACCTTGCTCAGTCTATGGACAAAGGTGGTAAAAAGAAAATATATTTTATCCACTTTATACAGAAGAATGGATTTACATCCAAAATGAGAGCAGAGCTAATATTTCGACAATTTGGAAAGTTGTGCTAGATTTGTTCAATACCATTGGATCGGACCTTGCATGGAGAATTGCATTGGATGAGCATGTCCATATTGTGATTGACCCATGGTCTAGATGTGGTGACCAACATGTTCTCCCACCATATTTAATTGTTGAAAATAGCAAAAGAAATACTAAAAATACAATTGCTATAAATAGCATTTCAGGATATATTCCAATTTTTATTAGTCCTTGAATTAAAATTGAGAATTAAAATTCGAATTTAGTCTCACCAGCTGTTTGAAAAATAATTAATTAATTCATCTTGAGTTAATTAGTTGGAGAAAATCAAACATGAACTCTATGTGAAGACATGCAACAGTTATCCCTTAATTAAGGAGATAAGGATGAGTTGTATTTGAGTTGTAATTAGTTAGATCAGTTAACTGAGTTAAGTCCAGTTAAATTAGTTCCAAACAGTGGGAGGAACTAATTGTTGAGTTCAGTCAGTTAATGCATGCATGCATGCAACTAGTGTTCTCCAGATCACTGAATATTCTCTCATAAATAACTCATGCATGTCAGTTCAGAGAAAGACCCAGTTGAGATTAAAGGAAGGGACATTGTACTATCAGTTGGAGGAATTTTCCTATAAAGGAAACTCATCCATGCAGAAGGAATTATATCCTTAAGGATTGCGCAGTTATTTCAGAGGTTAGTGAGCAGTGTGTGAGGTAATTACACAAAGGTGGCAGCTTGAGGACTCAGAGAAACTGCGCAAGGAAATAGGAGGCTTGGAGGGCAAAGGAGAAGGTTTGTGAGAAGCCTTTGACTGTCTATGAGTAGCAGTGAGGGATTGTACTCAGAGCTGGATAGCTTCTGAGCTAAAGCTTTGTGTAATCCTGAGATATTTCCACTTGTATGATAATAAATAGCGGGGTTTTTCGTTGAGGCTTTCCCCAGAGTATTCTTCTGTGTTCATGTGTGATTGATTTCTTCTTCTCTATTATATGTGTTCTAATTGATCTTGCTCAAATTGATTAAGCTTATACAAAGTTTGCTTGTAGAAGTAGATCAAGTATTTTTCTTTAGTATATTGCATTATCAGGTGATCTACAGTGAGAATTTCTACAATGGTATCGGAGCAAAGGTGATCAAAGCAAAGAAAAATATACAAAGAAGGGAGAAGTTTGAAGGCTAAAGTTCTTGATTATCGAATTCTTATCACATCTCAAATTTCACCAATGGCATTCAATGGTTTGAGACTCTAGTATGCTCTGGATGGCAGCTCAAATTATATGGCCTGGAAGGATTGCATGGAAGCGGTATTAGAGGACAACGGTTTGAAGGCCTTCATTGATCAAGAAGTCCCCAAGCCAACAGTTGCTAATGCCCAAGAATTAGTGGAATGGAAGAAATGTGTGGCTAGAGTGAGGAGGATTCTTCTAGATGGAGTTTGAGACCACATTGTCTCGAGTCTCCACGGGAAGGAGACACCGTTTTCAATGTGGAAAACATTGAAGGATCTATATCAGAACAACAACGATAAGAGGAAGTTGGCGTTGAAAGACAAGCTTCGGAAAATCAAGTGTGAAAATGGCGACACGATCTCTACATATCTGAACAAGCTCACCACCTGCAGGGATGAGCTTGGAAGTGCAGGAATCACAACAGCCGATGATGACATGGTGATTCTTCCTCTCCTCGGTCTTCCTAAGAGCTAGCATAGCTACCAAGACTCAGTAAATGGGAGAGAGAAATTACTAGATTGGGAACGACTGTGGTCAGATCTGATGCAGGAGGAGATCAGGAGAAGCATCAGAGATGGTTCTTCATTCAAGGAGGATGAATAAAATTGTGCCTTAGACAGTAAGTTAAGGAAAGGGAAGGAGAAGGATTCTCATCCCAAATCGAGTTCTTCTCATGGAGGGAAGAAGATTGAAAAATCTAAACTGCGATGCTTTAATTTTCATGAGGTGGGCCATTATGCAACTAATTGTCCATTGAAGAAATCCAAGAAGGGATCCTCGAAAGGATCTGAGGGAGAGGCATTGGACTCTCAGATCAAATTGGATTTTACCCTCATTGCATGCATGGTTTCAACGATGATGGGTTGTGGTTGGTTTCTTGACAATGGAGCCTCATTCCACATGACTGGCGATAAGATTTTGTTCAGTACCTTGGAGGAGAAAGACCTCAAGATACTCATAGAGATGGGTAATGATGAAAAGTATAGTGTTTCATGTGTGGGCACGGTTTCTTTTCAGAGGGAGCATGGAGCTCGCATTACCTTGACAGTTGTGAAGTATGTGCCAGGACTAAAGAAGAACTTGGTATCGATCGCGATGCTGGAGGACAAAGGCTATGATGTAGTCTTCAGTAAGGGAATGGTTTTCCTTAGACATATCACTAAAAGACAGGTGAAACAGACCGGTTGACGAGTCAAGAACCTATATGCTCTTGAGGTTCAAGATGCATACAAAGCCTTGAAGAGCAAGGAAACTGTTGGAGACTTGGTGGTTGAGAGGGAGAGCACATTACCTCTCGACATGCAGCGCCAGAAGAAATCTCAAACAATTGTGGAGAAGCCACAATTGGTGAAGCAACTTTAGGAGGTTGTGGAGTAGCCACAACTGGATAAGCTAGGAGGAGACCGAGTGGAAGCATCCACTGATGCAGAGACCTCCAGTAAGGGGAATTTTGAGCCAAGTGGGCAGAGGGATCACATGCATCCATACCTCCAGGTGAGAGGTGGGGCGATGTGGAGTGATAGTCCCAAGAAGGCTGAAATACGGGTAGGATCTTTGAGGCACCCAGCTTCTTTGATTAGACCTTGCTACAGGAACCCCCAACGAGGAGTAGTAGGACTGGCTGAGTGGGTAGAAACAGATGCGGATGGAGCGGCAGAGGAAGCTTCAACATCAAAGGATATTTCTAGCCCAACAAGGAGGTCAATTGGGAGATCAATTACTTACTTCTTAGTAACTGAGTTGCAGTGAAACTGTGGGCAGCACGATGCAACATGATGGGAGGAGGTGCAGTGCCGATGCAGTGCTGGGAGACAAGACAAGGAGCAGCACGGATGAAACAGGAGCAATCAATGTGATTGATGCGGTCAAAGATCAAAGTGACAAAGTCTAGAGTAGTCAGATATTGAAGAACACAGAGGTGCAGAGGTTTTTAGTTGACAGAGGCAATAGCAGTCAAAGACTTTGATGACAGAGGTATCATTCTAATTCAAGTTGGATATTTTTGGCTTCTAGAGTTGTTGCAGTAACAACACTAGGGAGAATTGTTGCATGCAAAACATTCCAAAGGTTCAGGATCGGGTTTGAGTTGAATTCATTTCTTGTTGAGAGGGAGAATTGAAAATAGCAACAAGAAATGCTAAAAATAGCATTTCGGGATATAGTCCAATTTTAATTAGTCCTTGAATTAAAATTGAGAATTAAAATTCGAATATAGACTCGCCATTTATTTGAAAATAATTAACTAATTCATATTGAGTTAATTAGTTTGAGAAAATCAAACATGAAGTCTATGTGAAGACATGCAACAGTTATCCCTTTGATTGAGGAAGTTATCCCTTAACTAAGGAGATCAGGATGAGTTGTATTTGAGTTGTAATTAGTTAGCTCAATTAACTGAGTTAAGTCCAGTTAAATTAGTTCCAAACAGTTGGAGGAATTAATTGTGAGTTCAGTTAGTTAATGCATGCACTCATGCAACTAGTGTTCTCCAAATAACTGAATATTCTCTCATAAATAACTCATGCATGTCAGTTCAGAGAAACACCCACTTGAGATTAAAGGAAGGGACAATTCAGTTGGAGGAATTTTCCTATAAAGGAAACTCATCCATGTAGAAGGAATTATCTCCTTAAGGATTGCGCAGTTATTTTAGAGGTTAGTGAGCAGTGTGTGAGGTAATTACACATAAGTGGTAGCTTGAGGACCCACCAGAAACTGTGCAAGTTAATAGGAGGCTTCAAGGGCAAAGGAGAAGGTTTGTGAGAAGCCTTTGACTGTCTATGAGCAGCAATGAGGGATTGTACTGAGAACTAGATAGCTTGTGAGCTAAAGCTTTGTGTAATCTTGAGATATTTCCACTTCTATGATAATACAGATAGTGGGGCTTTTAGCTGAGGCTTTCCCCAGAGTATTCTTCTGTTTTCTTGTGCGATTGATTTTTTCTTCTCTGTTATATGTGTTCTAATTGATCTTGCTCAAATTGATTAAGCTTTTGCAAAGTTTGTTTGTAGAAGTATATCAAGTATTTTGCTTTAGTATATTGCATTATCAAGTGATCTACAGTGAGAATTTCTGCATTAATAACATTTTTGGTTGAACATGGTAGGAGAACATTAAATCAAGTGGCAGATCCTAAGAATACTACCCTATGGGTTTAATGTTGGTTATCAACACAAATATTAAATTTACCTGCTCATTGGCACCAAGAATGGAATGGATACATCAATGAGCACACATCCTCTCATGTTAGGATTCAAGAGAGGGAGGATGAACTTCTTTGGATCCATTCGAAGATGGGAATTTATACTCCCAAAGAAGGATATTTATATACATTTGTTGCAAAAGAGGAAACGATAATGTTATTTTGGTTGAAACATATATGGAAATTGAATATCCCAACAAAAGCCATATTATTCTTATGGTGTTCATTGACAAAAAAAATTTGTATCTAAGAGAATCTTAAAAAAGAGGTATTTTCAAGGTCCTTCATGGTGTGCTTTATGTAACAAAGCAGAATAATTGGTAGATCATTTGTTTATTTCATGCCCTACATCTACACATATATAGAATCTGATCTATCAAGCTCTGGCTATTTGTATCAGGTGGCAGGGAGAAACTTATAATGAAGCATGGAAGAAATGATGGAGTGAAGCCTCTCTAAATAAGTTATGGAACATCCCAATGTTAATTTATTGGGGTGTACAGATTGGGAGGAATCGGAAAAATTTTCACAAAATGGTTTTCCATCCAAAGTTGATTGATGCTTAGGTAATTTTTATATACAACCTCCTTCCTGAAGAGGATTACCAAAATATCCCTTTTATAGTTACTGCAGAAACTATTAATCAATCTAAGCCATAAGCTTATTTTGATGGATCAACTCAAAATGTCAGGTGTGGAGGGGGTGAAATACTATACTTAAAAAATAACAATTTCTTTAAATCAATGTTTGGCCTAAGTGAGGGTACAAAAAAGTTTGCAGAATTCCACAGTCTAAAATTGCTTATTCGTTTTGCAATAGAAAAGGAATGCCAACAACTACATATTTTTGGAGATTCTAGAGTGGTTATTGATTGGTTCAACCAACATTCTATCTATCACATGCACACACTCAGTAATATATTGGATGATATTATCATGTTAAAATCTTAGCTTGATTATATTTCTTGTCATCACATTGACAGGGAAAGGAACACACTTTCCGATCATCTATCCAAAGAGGATGTGTAGTAGGCATATGGGAATTGGCAAATAACTGAACATAATGGTCCAAAGCATTATCAGTATTATCACCATCTTTTTAATGATCCTCCATTGGCAAATGCAGCTCTTGAGTGACATATTTTTGCTCCTATTTACAATGCTTATGCATGCACGGTTTATGGCAATTTTTTTATTATACAAAAGACAATTTTTTGGCTGATATTATTGTATATATATAGACATAGGTGGACATCTATTATATGGTTTTTGACAATTTTTTAAATCATCATACAACTAATTGTGTGAGTGATCAATAATCAATTATTTTTTATATGCTATATAGCATTTACAACATGTAATTTTTACTATTTATTAATGGGAATTATGATTTTTCCTTTCGGAAAAAAATAATGAAAAATTACACATGGTCTATATATATAGAGACAGAAAACCACTATGGTACTCATTGAATTTTTAGTGTGTTATATATATATATAATATATTATATATATATATATATATTATATATATATATATATATATATATATATATATATATATATATATATATATATATATATATTATATATTAACTTTTTTTTCTATAAGCTTGGTAGGACTACATCTTCATTCATGTCCAACATTTCACCCCGATTGGGGGAATATCACAAGCTTTGAAACCCAAGACTTCCACTTTAGTGAGACTTCATTCCACGGCCATTACCAATTGAGCTACCCGAAGCTGACATTTTTAGTATAAAATATTAATCATGATAATAATAATAATAAATTATTCAAAAACTACAATTTAAACAATGAAAAATTATACACAGTTTATATAGAGAGAGACAGAAAACAACTATAGATGCATCTTAATCATGGATTTATCCAACACTAAAAGGGATTAAATCCATTGACATGTAAATATTTTTTCAAGTTTTGCATTCTAAAATGAAGTTTGCATATAATGAGATTTGATCCCTCTTAACTCTTGGTAAATATGTTATTGATATGGATCTATACTGGTTTACATACTATTAACATACCCATTAGTGTACCTGTGCTATGTTTTGGAAGGTTTTTCGATATATTTTTTGGTCTAATTTTCTCAAAATCTAGTAATAATTTCTTGGAATCACAAGTGTGAGTTGAAAACTCTCCACAACCATACTATCATAGGTTTTTTTTAAGGTGTCAAATCCATATATGTACTAAAAAGACAATTTTAAACAACAAAAAATAAGATTTGACCGAAAAACTATAATGTTGAAACTCGTAAATAAAGGGATTATAGATAACTATTTCCAAAATGTCAAAGTTGCCCTGCCAAGAGAATTTACTCTCTTTGCATGAATTTTCCTTGTTAGAAAAATAGAGAGCACATTATGACACACATAAATCACTTGATACTTTTATTGATCACCAGAGGTACTAATATATAAGGCTCAAATTACTGACTTCGACACATCTAGATTATGATTCCAACTCATGACATAGGAACCAACAACTTCTAGATTGACACCAAGGGACTCACAATGACAACTACACATGACATTAAAGCATTACTTCCAACACCCTCCCTTAATGCTTACATGGATAACCTAAAAAACACATTTTACAACAATAAATAAATATATGTATCACTGGTCTTCATCAACACACACATCTACTCTAGAATCTTGCAAACACCGCTCTTTCACCACCACATCTTCGAACTGTTACTTGACCTCCATTTAAAATGTAACTGCCTCTGACCATCGTTGATGAAATTTGCAAGATCACCAATATTGACAACTCGGCTCGTCAGGACTTCCGTGATAAGAGCCATCAAGTAATGAACCATCATATGGACCAACCACCATCTGTCGGATATTTCTCTTTCGACTATTCATTAGTTGATAGGATGGAGGTCTGGATACTGAATGTGCTCAAGAGTTGATAAAACAACTTGACCTTACACAAGAATTGATGTGTTAGACACCAGGGCTTCTAGTTTAAGAACCACCAACCCTTTTTATAACCAAAATTACTAACAAATAAGAATTGATGTTTTAGACAATGGGGTTTCCAGTTTAAGAACCACCAACTCTTTTAATAAAAACACAAACACTAACACCATCTAACACACTCCTTTTTTTTAATAATGTATATGGCTACACACATCTTAAAAACAAATCTTGGACCATAACTTACCCACAGATTGAAGATTTCCAAATAGAAATACTTGCTTCACAGGACTTAGAAATAATATTTCCCCCACATTCCATTCTATTTTGGTCCATGTGAAAATGAGTCAAAGATCTCTCATATACACACATCTAATGCTGCAATATTGATTTCTTGAACTTCTCCCATCTAGTAAACATTTCATTTGCATTCAAAACAATTATTCTAGGAGTTATACATATGCTGAAAAAGGATCTGATCCGCCCTATTTTGCAGATCTAAAATTTGGCACTCCTCAAACTTGTTAGTGATGCAAGGGAATTTTGTACAACAACAACCAGACCAAAAATAAAAAGTTTGATCCAATGAAATACATGCATCTACCTGGCATTCAATTTTGGCAATGATGGCCTCAACATTCTCCGCCTCCATAGCTAACGAGATTTTGTGTTTCATTATCGACGGCAACATATAACATGTCAATCCCCATCACTACAATGCGTTCCCACCTCGTTGACAGCAATAATGATTAAGCACCATGAAGCTCCACTACTTTCAGGCTCATGACAAGGGCAGCAGAAATATGTGGGTTATAAACTGCTTCCATAATTTGATAGTAGGAAATGTAGTGCTCGAATCTGATCTTGTAAGTAGCATAGTCATAAGTGATTTGTTGTATATGGATTTACGGATCTACAAGCAAACATATAGATCTATAAAAACAAAATTTACTCTAGCACAAACACTAAACACAACACGATATGCTACCCTAATAAATTTATGGAGGAATAAAATTCAAGGCTCTCTCATCGTCCTGGCCCTCCCTTAAGGGAGTCAAGGCAATACCTTATATGATACCATGTTAGAAAAATAGAGAGCACATTATGACACACACAAATCACTTGATACTTTTATTGATCACCATAGGTACAAATATATAAGACACAAATTACTGGCTAGTACCTACTATGATACCATGTTAGAAAAATAGAGAGCACATTATGACACACACAAATAACTTGATACTTTTATTGATCACCACAGGTACGAATATATAAGACACAAATCACTCACCAATACCTACTATGATACCATGTAACAAAAATAGAGAGCACATTATGACGCACACAAATCACTTGATACTTTTATTGATCACCACAAATGCAAATATAAGACACAAATTACTGACTTCGACACATCTAGATTATGATTCCAACTCATAACATAGGAATCAACAACTTCTTGATTGATGCCTAGAGACTCACAATGACATAGAGACATTACTTCCAACATGCCTATCATAAACCAGAAATGTTATCCAAACATGTTTCTCTCTTCAAGTACAATTTGGACAGGTTCCTTGTCAAAAAACATATAATATAAAAAAAATGTATGAAACACTATAAACTAAAACATAAATGCAAATGAAGTATCCAATGTAAGAAATATTCAACCAGGAAAAAATATTGTTAAAATAAATAAATACTAGGGATTTTGGTTTAACCCCTTTCATTGTCATTGGATTGGGATGGTTCATCACAACTTTGATACCTTGTAATGATGAATGTCAAGATGCTTAAATTTATTCCATAAATAAACAATTTTATTTAAGTTTATTCGGTGTTTAATTCAAAATAGAAAATTTATTAAGCGTTTGGAAGCAACCTGACTCTTATTGCTTTCTGTTTCACAGAAAATCACCACTGGCTCGGGCTGTGCTTTAGTTGGTGGAACTCAAGGGAATGGAAGACAGTAAGCATGGAAAAGGAAAGGGAGTTATGAAATAAATTAACAATATGGATGTCGGTGCACTATGACAAACCATGGCACTCTTTTCTGGCACGCTTTTCTGTATTCAACCAAAGCCATGAACCTAGTCATATCAATCATTGGTACAATGTATTCATCATTAATAATAAACAAACCAGAAGGGCTAGGTTTTAAATACTTTTGGTTTATTTTTAGGGGTAGCCATTATAAGTTTGGAGTTTTTATGGGTATGTTTTTCTTATTTCGAATATATTAATATGGTTCAATTACACGTTTAAGTTGTGAATTTTTTATAATCTAAGTGTATATAAATATTTTAAAATATTAAATATATATATATATATATTAAATTAAAAACTCATTTTAAATAATAATAAAAAAAATTCACTAATTAACTAAAAATTATTTTAAAAAAAATTAATAAAAAAATTCTAAAACAAAATACCTAATAATTTTTTTACAAAAAAATATAAATATATCTATCACAATTTCCTTTAATTTGTTGAATTGAGGCTTCTGTGATCCATATTAGGTTAAGAGAGATTTTTCGGCGTAAATCACAAGATAATTCATTTGTCGACGCGTTTCGAACCAACAAGTGTGGTTCATCGTCAGGACAAGTTGAATGAGCAGATTTCCTTTAATTTGTAATGCTAAATTACTTCAAAAAATTACACACCATATTATCTTACAACTCCCCTATCTTAATAGAAATATGTTTTTCTTATTATACATGTAGAAGGCCAAGTATATAGCGATCAATATCACACTAATTACATATTAATTCATTTCAACTCATTCATTGACTATATTAATTCCTTTTTACTCATGTTATTATAAAATATATTTATCCAATTTATTTATATTATTATATTATTATATTATATATATATATATTATATATATAAACTTGGAAGGTCTCTATTTGTATTGCTTTTTCAAAAACTTTTTATCATCCATTTGCTGTAGGTGCTTACCTGCCCGAAGGAAACCAGATAGCCACCTGTTAGCATTATACCCTATCCAAAACTTAAAGAGGTTTATGCTATCCTTCTACATCACAGTTTTGACTATCTATACTATTGTCCTAGAACGTAATTTAAATTAAAAACATATTACTGAATTTGACCAAAAAATAAATTTTAAAAATAATATATATTATATGAATTCTTCTTACTTATTTTTTTCTTTGTTATTTGCTTGATTTAAACAAATGAATTTAACTAAACAAAACACTAAACAAAACAAATCAATGCCTTACTGTAGCTCATCATGGTTCCCAATGTATATTAAAAGCTTGATTTTTGCAAAGTGAACCAACGCGATTAATTCATAATATTAAACATTTAGAAATTTCATGTGTACTCTATGACCCAACCCATTCTTCATATCCCTCCATCATCACTTTATAAACTTCATCATGATTGTAAACATGTGGACATGACAGCGTGAGAACTTTTGGAAAAATAAAGCCAACACGTGTGACTCTCCTTGAACAAGTTATAATATAAATGTTGGTATTTTATATTATTATTAGAAAAATATTTATTTATTTTTTAAGATCGTTTTTCATACTAGTCACATAATTAATTATTTGGTTGATGTTCCGAACTAACTAATATGGTTTATCTTCATTTTTTTTTCAATCTCGTCTACCTTTTCGTTTCATTCTACAACACAGATGTTAAATTAGCACCATGATTTAGAGCATAATTGTTGCAATTCTCCACTAATACATGTGCGAGCAATA
Source organism: Pinus taeda (assembly GCA_000404065.3). NCBI lineage: Eukaryota > Viridiplantae > Streptophyta > Pinopsida > Pinales > Pinaceae > Pinus > Pinus taeda. The sequence goes on along the minus strand of APFE030667286.1, from coordinate 57,140 downwards.
TATATAAGAACACACTTAAATGGAAAGTATTATCTAAAGAAGTGATTCTATTTAGAATTGCAATGTAGGGAATGAAGAAAATAAATCTAAGAAACCAACATAAGGAGGAGAACAATTTTAAGCTAAAGAAAGAAAAGTTAGAGATGAGAAAACATGCGGCAAATGAATAGGTAAGCACAAAGAATTATCAAATGGTTTTTTCTTGAATGTTATTGGTGTTGTTATAAATCTATTTCTTTTTTGCTATTGCAAATCCATTTCTTTTGTGCTATTGCAAATTCATTGCTTGTCATCACCACAATATTTATACCTAGAAATAGAAGCTTGTTAATTATTTTGGAACTTTGTAAAATTTCTATCTTGTTATTTGCTTTTCAGTGTTGTAAAATAACATTTCATGTGTTAAGAAAATTAATAGGTTGGGTCATTTGGGGATCTACCCATATGACTATTAGCACAAAAATAAGGAGAAATAAAAATAAGGAGAAATGTTGTTCAATATTCAAAGTGAGGTAGAAGGAGTCACCAAAGTGTTCATACATTGATTTCATATATGTAATACCCCATCTACTTAATTTCACCAAGCACTTACACCAATTTTGCAATTTTTCCTAAGTTATGTTAGTTTTTGGCTTAACCTATGCTAGGGGATTAAAAGGGAAAAATTATTCCATTTTTGTGAGAAAGCATGGACCAGCATTAGTAACCATAGAAAAATTAAAGTGATGGTGGGATGTGGGAGCCACCTAAAGGAGAAATACCCACCCCTTGAGCTACTGCAAAATTGTGGGAAGAAAAGAAAGTGGAGGCAAGTCGAATTAGAGGATAACTAAGGAAGGTGGGGCCAACAAGTAAAAATATGAGGAGACAGCCTCCATCTAGGGACTTTTGAAGCTTTGACAATCAAACCGACCTAGCATGCTTGAGTTGTTGAGCCAAGTCTGCAAGTGTTGTTCAACACACGACCATGCGAGAACCTCACCCTGCCTTCAATGGACTTCGAGTTCCAACCCAAGAAGGAGATCTATGCTATTTAGGAATTCTTATGATGTTTTCTTAGGAAATTCATGGTATTATTACAACAAACTTGGCGCAGTAGGGAAATATGCACTTCCTGTGGGAGCTAGTTGTGGAGGAACACTTTTTTTGGGCTTTGTAAGAAAGACTTGGACCATCTTTTGTTCAAGATTTTTTACCCCTTCAACTAGTGAAAAATTGTGGGGAGAAAAGAAAGGGACAGCAAGTCGAATTAGAGAAGAGATAAGGAAGGTGGGGCCAACAAGTAAAAATATGAGGAGGCAACCTCCATTTGGAGAATTTTAAGGCTTTGACAATCAAACCTAGCTAGCATGCTTGAGTTGTTGAGCCAAGTCTGTAAGTGTTGTTCAACACACGAGATTTTCATGCGAGAATCTCACCCTCCCTTAGGTGGACTTCGAGTGCCAGCCCAAGGAAGCAATCTACACTATTTGAGAGCTATTCCGAGTTTTTTCTCAAGTAATTCGTGGTATTATTATAGCAAATTGGGCGTAGTAGGGAAATACACACTTCTTGTGGGAGCTAGCTGTGGAGAAACACTTGTGTTGGGCTTTCCAGGAGAGACTTGGACCATATTTTGCTAAGTATTTGGAATGCTATCTGGGCACATTTCTGTGGGAATAAGTTTTTTTTCTTTTTTTTATTCATGTGAATAATGACCCTTCTTATTACAATAATAATACTTGTTTTTTTATTTGTCATACCTTTTATTTGATTATGAACTTCTATTGTTGCTTCCACTTGAACTGTGAGGATTTCGATCTAATCTTCGTTGTTGTTCTAAATCATCTCTCTAATTGTTGCTTCTATTGTTCATCCCTCTACTTCTTGATCTTGATCCTCCTCTTCCTCGTAAGATAGAAACCTATGAGGTTGCAGCCCTCTTCTTCTGTTTTTGACGCTAGTTTAAAGCTAAAAATTGGTAGCTCTGATTGTGATTACGGTTGTGGCTAACCACTTAAGATAGCAACGGCTTACACTTAATGCAATGGTGACTCTTCCTGGCTCGATTCACGGTGGTGGTGGAGAACCAGTGGCCAAACACGGCTCCATAACAGCGATTGGTGCAACACAAAATAACACAATTTGTTATTCGTTTTAATGGTTTGAAGCTACATAATTCAATAGACTTAAATCTGTTAAAATTAAATAGAATTTTACATAACATAGATATATCTGACACTTTTTAAATCAAAACTCTAATATAACTTACACAACTTAAATTTAGATGTTCTCTAGACTCGCCAAAATTACACACTGAATCAATGTAACTAAGAGTAATTATATCCAAACATTTATATCCTACACACCACGAAAACATTCCAAGAAACAGAAAAAACGTCCAACACACAAAAAAAAAAGTCTAAATACTATTCTACACAAAGGCTAAGGCGTTGTTATGCTAAGAACTATACCTAATTTTAAGTTTCCCAACTTATTCTCTCAAAAAATAACCTCTGTATTTTCAATTTGCAATCATGTGTCCATTGTTTTCAATCACACAAAAAAACTACACACCATTCTTGCAAGTAAAGTAATATTACTAAGAGAAACAATTTTCTTGTTTCATGATTTCAAATATTATATTCATACTTTGAATGTTGAATTTATCTAGATGGTAGAATCTAAGAATATTGGACAACATTAAAATCAAACCATTAATTTCATTTTTATTAATAAAATTCTAAAATGTTTTTGTAATCTATAATTAAAATAAAAAATATTTGCATTGGAGATGAAATATTTTAAAGAACTTTATTATTGTGTTTAAAGGCTTATTCTACAACCCATTCACTATAAAAGTAATGTGAAATTTCGTCATTACTAGTTTCAAATTTACAAATGCCCCTTTCAAAAATACTTAAAATAAAAAACAATATGACCTATAATAAAAACATAAATAATTTTATGTATTTAATTCTTTAATTACAATCTAATATAAAAAATATATAGTAAAAATATTTCACTTTGATCTCTATATCTTAAGTTTAACTCGATTACCGTTTCTCTGAATATTTGGAAATCAAACAAACATAGGCACAGTAGATTTGACCATGTCGATCCTATTCCCAAATATTTTGGTAATCAGCAATTAACCTAAAAATGCCCATCTCTATATTAACTTGAGTAGATGTACAGCTGTTCAATTTTTATGTTACTTACAAATATATGGAGGCTATTCCCAAATATTCAGGGAATCAGCCATCAACCTAAAAATGCCCATCTCTATACCGCTGTTCAATTTTTATTTTACTTACGAATGTATGGAGGGGATGGTGTTTGAAGGAATATCCTTCGTCTAAGTCTGGAGCATAGAAAGGTGAAGCGTTTCCCATCGCACCTGCAGCTGGAGGAATATATGTTTATAACAACAGTAACCAAGAACATAGCTGAAAGAAGGTTCCCCGGCACAAGAGAATCCCAGAGATAGCAAGCCCGGATGATAACTACCACCTTCTGAGCATGAGATTCAAATGGTTATCGCCTACGTCTATCTAAGAACATAGCTGAAAGAAGGTTCCCCGGCACAAGAGAATCCCAGAGATAGCTAGCCCAGATGATAACTACCACCTTCTGAGCATGAGATTCAAATGGTTATCGCCTACGTCTATCTAAGAACATAGCTGAAAGAGGTTCCCCGGCACAAGAGAATCCCAGAGATAGCTAGCCCGGATGATAACTACCACCTTCTGAGCATGAGATTCAAATGGTTATCGCCTACGTCTATCTAAGAACATAGCTGAAAGAAGGTTCCCCGGCACAAGAGAATCCCAGAGATAGCTAGCCCAGATGATAACTACCACCTTCTGAGCATGAGATTCAAATGGTTATCGCCTACGTCTATCTAAGAACATAGCTGAAAGAGGTTCCCCGGCACAAGAGAATCCCAGAGATAGCTAGCCCGGATGATAACTACCACCTTCTGAGCATGAGATTCAAATGGTTATCGCCTACGTCTATCTAAGAACATAGCTGAAAGAGGTTCCCCGGCACAAGAGAATCCCAGAGATAGCTAGCCCGGATGATAACTACCACCTTCTGAGCATGAGATTCAAATGGTTATCGCCTACGTCTATCAGTAGCAAGGATGAAATGTGAGACTTGTTCTGCGAATTATCGACTTTTTCTCATGTCCAAAAATGACGTGGGAAAGAGATCTGAAATTCAAGGCCATCGGCCATGATCTGGCCTCGTTTGCTGTTTGCAAAATACCCCCAACAAAACGTCTATATTTACTCATATATTTATGATGTTTCGTAGTAGAAATCAGGATTATTGGCATTGAATTGCCTAAGATAAGGACAACCAGAAGTATATCTTATCTTTAAAATGATATTATAATTCTTATTATGATGTTTCTTAGCAGAAATCAGGATTATTGGCATTGAAATGCCTAAGATAAGGACAAGAAGAAGTATATCTTATCTTTGAAATGATATCATTATTTTTATTTGAGGTAAGTCAAATATTATATATATATATGATTTAATAGTGTATTTTGGTATAAGTGTTTTAAAAATTAATATAAACCAAAAAAAATCAGAAGCATATCCGTTTAATGTAATGAAGTGGTAAGAATGAAACTAAAATAAATTAAAAAATATATATTTAAATAAGACACTGTATTTATACTAATTTTAATAATAATTATTATAAATAATAAAAAATATTATAATAATCATTAAATATAACTATTTAATTATTATAAAAAAAAAAAAAAAAAAAAAAAAAAAAAAATTAAAAAAATAAAGAGCCATCTAAAATAATAAATGTTTAATGATTAAATATAAAGTAATTAAACCACCAAAAAAATTTTATTGAAAATATAATATGGGGTTTAATATTAGGGTTTTACTTATTAGAGTTTTTAATACTAGGTTTAGAATATAAGATTTAATAATAATAATAATAAATAGTTAATCTATAAATAGTCAACTATGGTCAATGTTAATCAACTATATGTACCATACTCAATGATAGTCAACATTGTTTACTAATAGTCTTTTTTAGTCAAACATGGTCAAGCATGGTTGATCATCTCATTGTGATAAATATTGTCTAGATATAAAAATCAACCATGGTCAACACTATTTTATAAAATTAGTCATGGTCAACCATGGATAATGATGGTCAACCATTGTCCAATGTTGCATTTTGACAAAGATTGTCTCAAATTTATGAAAATCAATGGTTGTCTCAGCCATGGTCAAACATCACATTACGACAAAGATTGTCCTAGTATGATAATCATGGTCAACCATTTTCAACCATGGTCAATCATGACCTTGGTCAACCATTTTCAACCATGTTTTATAAAATCAAGCATTGTCATCCATGGTCAACCGTGGGCAACCACAATCGAATGTCGCATTGTGATAAAGATGGTCTTGATATGAAAATCAACCATAGTTAAGCATGGTTGACCATGGTCCAGCGTCGCATTGTGACAAGGATTGTCTCAATATGAAAATCAACCATGGTAAACCTTGTTTGATTTAGTGTTTATAATATTTATATTAGGTTTATATACCTTAGATTTATAATATTCGTAACTTGGGTTTAGTATTATTCACTTGGTTTTATAATATCAATCATGGTCAACCATTGTCTATTAAAGCCAACCATTGTCAACCATGTTTAACCATTGTCGAATGTCACATTGTGACAATGATTGTCTTAATATGAAAATCAACCATGGTCCAACGTCATATGGTGACAAAGATTGCCTCGATATGAAAATCAATCACGGTAAAAAATGGTCAACTATTTCCAACGTTGCATTGCAACAAGGATTTTCTCAATATGGAAATCTGTAATGGCCAACCATGTTTAGTTTAAGGTTTAGAATATTTATAATATCAATCCCCTCGCTTTATTAATCTAAAAGTTCATATTCCTAGGGTTTAGTATTATTCCCTTAGGTTTATAATCTCTTGGGTTTTTAGTATTAATCCTTAGGGTTTATTATTCCCTTGGGCTTATAATATTGATCATGGTCAACCATGTTTTATAAATTCAATTATGGTCAACCATAATCAACCATATTTTATAAAATCAATCGTGGTCAAACATGGTTAATCATGGTTATTAAATATTAATTAATAATTGATTATTAATAATTAATTAATTTTAATAATTATCTCTTAGTTAATTAATTATCTAAAAAAATATTATTTATTTAATAATTATCTATTAATAATTAATTATTTATTATTGATTATTTAGTTATTATATTGATTAATTAATTAATATTTATTATTAATAATTAATAATTGAAAACTAATTCTTATTATTTATTATTTTAAAATTATATATTATTTAATTATTATTCTAATTATTATTATTTTTTTATTATTTTTTATTATTCAATTGTTGATATTTTTATTAATTATAATAATATTATATTTTTATTTCATCATCATCATCATCATCAATAGTTTGTGTGTGTTTGTGTGGTAGATACAAATGAAAGCCTTCATTGTATATCAATCGCATTTAATTAATTAAATGTGGTTGTGCTAGTGAATAAAATATTTAGATGTTTATATTAAATAATATAATTTTATATAACTTAATAAATAAAGTAATTGTCCACTTGGGGTAGTTCAATTGGCAATGGCTGTGGAAATGAAGTCTCACCGAACTAGGACTCTTGAGTTCAAATCTTGTGCTATCCCCGGATTGGGGTCAGAAGTTGGACATGATGAAGATGTAATTCCACTAAGCTTACCAAAAAAAAAGTAATTAAAATTTAAAACAAATCTATTTCTTTTATAAATATTTCAATATACAACTTAAATAAATTTTTCGAATATCCATATTAATGAATATATATTCAATATGTGTGTTTTTTCAATATTTTGAGGAAAAAAGTAATTAAACATAAAATAATTAATTATTGTTTAATAACAAGAAAATATATAACTCATTCAATTTTTAATACAAAATATTAATAATAATAAATTATTCAAAAATACAATTTAAATAATGAAAATTTATTTGTCGCTCACATTTTTGTTGAGGAATTTGGTATGGAGTTCAGGGTGGTCAATGTATATGGGCCATGTTACGGGATAACTTCTTTTTAGAATAAATTGATGGAGAGGTCTTTCATGAAGGTGGATAATCTGATCTTGGGGGGAGATTTAAATTTCACCCTAGGAATGTCGGAATCTGGGGAGCTCATGACCACATTGATTCATTGTTTGATTTTTTTCACAGTTGTTTGACACATCTAAATTAGTCGATGCTGACATGGCTAGATATAAGCTAATGTGGAGGAACTAGAGGGTTGGCAAAGCCATGATCACTAAAAGACTGAACAAATTCCTAATTCGTGATGTCATATTGGATTGGATTTACCTCTTCACACAATGGGTGTGTGCGGGTGGGATATCACCTTATTTATATGGAATTGGCTGGTAATTTCATAAAACCTAAAACCCATTTTAAATTTAATGCATCTTGGATGAGAAGAGGAGTTCAAAGTTATGGTTCGTGAGATATGGTGCCCATGTAGATTAGAGGAGGTTCGCACATTCACAAGCCAATTTGCAGAAAATTTAAATAGATTAAAGAGAAAAACGATAGAATGGGTAAAAGAAAAAAGACAAAGAGATGATGAAGTGCTTAAAAAAATCGAGAATGAGTTGGAACAACTAAAGCAGCCTCCACGAGGGGGGTATGCCAAAAATAAGCAAAAATGCATGTTATTCAGTTGGAGTTGACCAACAAAATGTTGTTGGAGGAAAGAGAAGAAGCGAGGATACTTAAAAGTAGAGCTATTTGGTTACAAGCAAGGGATGACAATACAAAGTTCTTCCAGCAATATGCTAGGGGAAGAAGAGCCATTAATACCATATGGTATATGGAAAATGAAAATGGAGACAAGGCTACAAATTTGAGGGATTTGACTAGGATGGGTTCACAGTATTTTCGATCCCTTTTCTCAACTTCAAGGGAAGGCCTCTTTGGAATAGATTATTTAGGTACCTCATTTATTTCCTAGATTTGTTGATAAGGATGGTAATAGGCATTTGATGGCCCCTTTTTCTTCTAGTGAAGTGGAGGCAGTTATGCATTGGTTTAAAAAGGATAAAAGTCTAGTGCGAGATGGATGGCCTGTAGAATTTTTTGTTAAATTCTATGAACTAATTGGGTTTGATATGCTAAAGGTAATCAAGGAATGTAGAACTTTTGGGAGGATGTATGAGGCTTTAAACACTACATTTATTGCACTCATTCCTAAAGTTGATAATCTAAGTTCGTTTAATGATTATTGTCCTATATCATTATGTAACTGCATATACAAAATTATTGCAAAAATCATCGTGAACAGGATCAAGCATATATTATCACAACATGTCTCCAAGGAACAATTTGCCTTTCTAGAGGATCGCAAAATCCATGAAGCCATTGTAGTAGCACAAGAAGAATTACATAGTTTGAATACAAAAAAATTGAAAGGTATGATTCTCAAAATTGACCTATCAAAAACACACGACAGAGCGAGTTGTGTTATATTAGAGTGTTTTTCACACACTTAGGCTTTCACATTAGTTTTATAAATTTGTTATGTTTTTTATATCATCTAATTCTTTTGTTGTACTAATCAATGGTTCAACATCTGAATTTTTTCATGCCAATAGGGGACTTCGTCAAGGTTGTCCTTTAACCCCTTTACTTTTCTTGTTGATCATGGAAGGCTTAAGTCAATTAGTTAACGAGGAAAAGAGAAGGGATAATTTGAAGGCTGATCTAGTGGCAAGTAACATTTATCTGACTCATCTAGTGTTTGTAGATGATGTCCTCATTTGTCGTGATGGTTCTCGTAGGGATATTGTTGCTTTCAAACAAGTGTCAGTTTATTTTACAAGGCTATTGGTATGGCGGCAAATCATCAGAAATACACTTTATCTGCAACTGAATGCTCTAAAGATTAAATGACTTATGCTCTCGATCAATTTCCATTCCAATCAATAATTTTTTATGAGGGGCTCAACTATATGGGATTTCATTTGAAACCGAATGATTATAAAAAAGCAGATTGGATGTGTTTGCTAGTGAAAATTGAAAAAAGACTTAAAGGTTTGGAGTCATACATGGTTATCTGGTGCAAGAAGGCTAGTTATTATAAAATTGGTTCTAGAATCCATTCTCATTTTTTGGATGTCTTTATCCTGGATACCTAAGGGTATCTTGAACCTTATATGGAGAAGTTGTTTTGCGTTTTTATGGCGAGGATCAAAATAAGGAAGAATTTTTGCATGGGTTCATGGGACCGGATTGCATTACCCACAAAGTAGGAAGGATGGGGCTTAAAAAAATCATACTACTTCTCATAAGCTCTAGCTGCTAAAGTAGGGTGGATATTATTAACCTTGGTCAGTCTATGACTAGAGGTGGTAAAAATAAAATATATGTATCTGGTTTATATGGAAGAATGGATTCAAATCCCAAACAAGGGTAGAGCTCATATTTCGACAATTTGGAAAGTTGTGCTACATTTGTTCAATATCATTGGATCGAACCTTGCATGGAGAATTGGATTGAATGAGCATGTCCATATTGGGATTGACCCGTGGTCTAGATGTGGTGACCAACACGTTCTCCCACCATATTTAATAACATTTTTGGTTGAACATGGTAAGAGAACATTAAATCAAGTAGCAGATCCTAAGAATACTACCTTATGGGGTTAGTGTTGGTTATCAGCATAGATATTAAATTTACCTACTCATTGGCACTAAGTCTGGAATGGATACATCAATGAGCTCACATCCTCTCATGTCAGGATTCAAGATAAGGAGGATGAACTTCTTTGGATCCATTTGAGATGGGGATTTATACTCCCAAAGAAGGATATTTATATATATTTTCTCCAAACGAGCCAATGATATTGTTATGTTGGTGGAAACATATATGGAAATTGAATATCCCAACAAAAGCCAGATTATTCTTATGGTGTTTACTGACAAACAAAATTCGTATCTAAGAGAATATTAAAAAGGAGGTATTTTCAGGGTCCTTCATGGTGGCTTATTTATTTCAGGGTCCTTCAGGGTCCTTCATGGTCCTTGATAGATCACTTATTTATTTCATGCCCTACATCTACACATATCTAGAATCTGATCTATCAAGCTCTGGCTATTCGTATCAAGTGGCAGGGAGAAAGTTTTAATGAAGCATGGAAGAAATGATGGAATGAAGTCTCTCTAAATAAGTTATGGAACATCCTAATGTTCCTTTATTGGGGTGTATGGATTGGGAGGAATCGGAATTTTTTTCACAAAATGGTTTTCCATCCAAAGTTGATTGGTGCTTAGGTAATTTCTATATACAACCTCCTTCCTGAAGAGGATTACTAGCATATCCCTTGTATATTAGTCACTGCAGAAACTATTAATCAATCTAAGCCATAAGCTTATTTTGATGGATCAACTCAAAATGAAAGGTGTGGAAGGGGTGCAATACTACACTAAAACGCTAATCATTTCTTTAAATCAATGTTTGGGCTCAGTGAGGGGACAAATTTTTTGGCAGAATTCCACAGTCTAAAATTGCTTATTCGTTTTGCAATTGAAAAGTAATGTCAACAACTACATATTTTTGGAGATTCTAGAGTGGTTATTGATTGGTTCAACTAGCATTCTATCTGTCAAATGCACACACTCAGTAATATGTTGGATGATATTATCATGGTAAGAGCTTTATTTGATTATATTTCTTATCATCACATTTACAAGGAAAGGAACACACTTTCTGATCGTCTATCCAAAGAGGATGTGCAGTAGGCATGTGGGACTTCGCAGATAACCAAACATAATGGTTTGGAACATGATCAGTATTATCACCATCTTTTTAATGATCCTCCATTGGTAGATGCGACTCTTGAGAGACATATTTTTGCTACTATTTACGATGCTTATGCATGCACAATTTATGGCAGTTTTTTGATTTTACACAAGACATTTTTTTGGTTGATATTATTGTATATATCTAGACATAGGTGGACATCTATTATATGCTTTTTGACAATTTTTGAACTCATCATACAACAGATTGTTTGACTGATCAACACTTTATTATTTTTGATATGTTATATAGCATCAACAACATGTAATTTTTACTATTTATTAATGGAAATTACGATTTTTCCTTTGGGTAAAAAATAATGAAAAATTACACATGGTCTATATATAGAGAGATAGAAAACCACTATGGTAGTTATTCAATTTTTAGTAATTATATATATATATATATTATATATATATATATTATATATATATATATATATATATATATATATTATTTTTATTTTTTTGTAAGCTTGGTAGGGCTACATCTCCATCATGTCCAACTTCTCACCCAGATTAGGGGATAGCACAATATTTTGAACCCAAGACTTCCAGTTCAATGAGACTTCATTTCCATGACCATTGCCAATTGAGCTACCCCAAGTGGACATTTTTGGTATAAAATATTAATAATGATAATAATAATAATAAATTATTCAAAAATACAATTTAAACAATGAAAAATTACACATTGTTTACATATAGAGAGACAGAAAACAACTATAGATACATCTTAATCATGGTTTTATCCATCATTAAAAGGGATTAAATCCCTTGACATGTAAATATTTTTTCAATTTTTGCATTCTAAAAGGAAGTTTGCATATAATGAGATTTTCTCACTCTCGAATCTATGTAAATATGTTGTTAAGATGGATCTATATTGATTTACATATTATTAATGTACCATTTATTCTACTTATGCTACGTTTTGGAAGGTTTTTTGATATATTTTTTTGGTCTAATTTACTCAAAATATAGCAATAATTTCTTGGAATCACAAATTTGAATTGAAAACTCTTCACAATCATAATGCCATAAAAGCTTTTAAAGTATTAAATCCATATATATAATAAAACAACAATTTTAAATAACAAAAAATAAAATTTACCAAAAAAAACTATAACATTAAAACTACATAACTATTTCCAAAATATCAAATTTACTCTCTTTGCACGAATTTGCCTATAATGAAACGAGTTTTATCCGAACATGTTCTCTCTTCTACTACAATTTGGACAGGTTCCTTGTTCAAAAAAAAATATATAATATGAAAAATGGTATGGAAGACTATGAGCTAAAACATAAATGCAAATTAAGTATCCAATGTAAGAAATATTCAACCAGGAAAAAATATTGTTAAAAATAAATAAATACCCCTTTCATTGTATGGTTCATCACAACTTTAGATAATACTTTGTAATGATGAATGTTAAGATACTTAAAAATATTCCATTAATAAACACTTGTATTTAAGTTTATTCGGTGTTTAATTCAAAATAGAAAATTTATTAAGCGTTTGGAAGCAAACGGACTCTTATTGCTTTCTGTTTCACAGAAAATCACCACTGGCTCGTCCGTGCTTTAGTCGGTGGAACTCGATGGAATGGAAGACAGTGAGCATGGAATATTATATTATATTATTTAAATGTATATAAAATTTTCAAAATATTAAATTTATGTAAAAAAAAAATCATTTTAAATAAATATTATATATATATATATTATATATATATTAATTAAAAATTATTTTAATAAAAAATTATCATGATTCCAATGTGATATTTGATTTTTGCAAAGTCAACCGATGCTATTAATTCATAATATTAAAGGTTTAGAAATTTTATGTGTACTCTATTACCCAACCTATCCTTCATAGCCCTCCATCATCGCTTTATAAATTTCATCATGACTATAAACTTGTGGACATGACAACTTGAGAACTTTTGACAAAATAAAGCCAACAGGTGTTGCTCTTCTTAACAAGTTATAATCTAAATGTTGGTATTTTATATTATTATCAGGAAAATATTATTTTTTTGTTAGATTGTTTTTTTTTATTAATCACATAATTAATTATTTGGTCAAGGTTTTGAATTAATTAATGTGGTTTTCTTTTTTCCGCAATTTCACCTACTTTTTTGTTTTATTCTACAACACGGATGTTGAATAAGCACCATGATTTAGACCATAATTTCTGCAATTCTCCACTAATACATGTGCGAGTGATATATATAAGAACACGCTTGAATGGAAAATATTATCTAGAGAAGTGATTCTATTTAGAATTGCAATGTAAGGAATGGAGAAAATAGAGCTAAGGAACCAACAAAATGAGGAGAACAATTGTAAGCTAAAGAATGAAAGTTAGAGATGAGAAAATCTGCGGAAAATGAATAGGTAAGCACAGAGAATTATTAAATGGTCTTTTCTTGAATGCTATTAGTGTTCGTACAAATCCATTTCTTTTTTGCTATTGCAACCTCATTTCTTTTGTGCTATTGCAAATTCTTGTCATCACCACACTATTTATACCTAGATATAAGCTTGTTATCTATTTTCCAACTTTGTAAAATTTTTATCTTGTTATTTATTTTTTAGTGTTGTAAAATAACATTTCCCGTGTTAAGAAAACTAACAAGTCGGCTCATTTGGGGATCTACCCATATGACTACTAGCACAAAAATAAGGAGAAATGTTGTCCAATATTTAGAGTGAGGTAGAAGGAGTCACCGAAGTGTTCATACATTAATTTCATATATTTAATTTTCCCTCTACTTAATTTCGCCAAGCAGCTAGACCAATTTTTCAGTTTTGCCTAAGTTATGTTAGTTTTTGGCTTAACCTATGCTAAGGGGATTAAAAGGGAAAAATTATTCCATTTTTGTGAGAAAGCATGGACCAACATTAGTAACAAGGGAAAAAATAACACGATGGTGGGATGTGGGAGCCACCCAAAGGAGAAATATGCACCCCTTGAGCTAGTTCAAAATTGTGGGACGAAAAGAAAAGGGAGGCAAGTCAAATTAGAGGAGAGATAAGCAAGGTGGGGCCAGCAAGTACAAATATGACGAGGAAGCCTCTATTTGGGGACTTACGCTTGAGTTGTTGAGTCAAGTCTGCAAGTGTTGTTCAACACACGAGATTTTCATGCGAGAATCTCACTGTACCTTCAATGGACTTTGAGTGCCAACCCAAGGTGGAGATCTATGATATTTGGGAATTGTTATGGGTGTTCGCTCAGGCAATTCATAGTATTATTGCAACAAACTTAGCACAGTAGGGTAATACACACTTCCTGTGGGAGCTAGTTGTAGAGCAACACTTTTGTTGGGCTTTCTGAGAGAGACTTGGACCATCTTTTGTTGAGGATTTTTCACCCCTTGAGCTAGTGCAAAATTGTGGGAAGAAAAGAAAGGGGAGGCAAGTCGAATTAGAGGAGAGGTAAGGAAGGTGGGGCCAACAAGTACAAATATGAGGAGGCAACCTCCATTTGGGGACTTTTGATGCTTTGATAGTCAAACCCACCTAGCATGCTTGAGTTGTTAAGCCAAGTCTGTAAGTGTTGTTCAACACGCAATATTTTCATTTAAGAATCTCACCATACCTTTGGTGGACTTTGAGTGCCAACCCAAGGAGGAGATATACACTATTTGGGATTTATTCTAGGTGTTTTCTTAAGTAATTCATGGTATTATTACAACAAATTGGGTGTAGTAGCGAAATACACACTTCTTGTGGGAGCTAGTTGTGGAGCAACACTTTTGTTGGGCTTTCTGAGAGAGACTTGGACCATATTTTGCTAAGTATTTGGAGTGCTATCCAGGCACATTTCTGTGGGATTTTTGTTATGTAGTTGACACATCTTAAGCCACTGCATAGGCCTACGTAGAGGTATTTTTTGTACCACACATGGGAGCCAGGAGGATAAGTACTTGGTGGATGAACTGAGTTGGGACTTGTGGAGGCATCCGGAGGGGATTTTCACTAGCCTTTTCTATCATTTTGGAGGATTTGGCTAGTGTCATTTCCAACTGGGATGAATTACCCAACTAGTGGAGGAGCACCTAGAAATTGGGGGTAATTTTGGAGGTCAAAACTAGGACCAACCCTTTCTAGCTTTTTGGTGGCTTATTTGAAGAGAGGTCAAGGTTGATTTCTTGGAAATTTGTGAGCACTCGAGGATGACGAAATGACAGATTCTTCCCACCCAATGGTGAAATTTTCTAGGGAGAGCGCCGACCATTGAGGAGCAGACACTTCCAGCATCAGACACTTGTTTGCTTCACCTGGGACTTCTCTAGCTTGCTTTTACAAGCCCAGGTGCATCTACTCCATGCTTATATTGTAATCTCCTTCATTTATAATAAAATGGCTCCATTTGTCATAGTTCTTGGAGAAATTATGGGTGTTTAATTAAATGTATGAAATTTTGTGTTGTTTTTGATGTTATTGTTTGTTTCTCACTATTAATTTTCCCCTAGGAATATTATAGTGGTATCAGGGCAATAATCTTGGCTCAGCCTATGGGGAACCCTTCATTATATGACACCAGTGGACAAGAAGAATATCACTTATACGAGACAGAGATATAGGAGTAAGGAAAGGGAGCTACAAATCACTCTAGATCCAGAAACCCTAGAGCAGGAGGTCAAGGAACCAGAAATGGGGAATAATCTTAATGACAAAGATAAAGGGATGAAGATTTTTCCCAAACCTTCTTAAAGGCTATAAAAGATTTGGCTAAGAGTATGGATGAGTTGAGGCACCAGAACAACAATGATAACAAGGGTAAGGGAAGCCAAGGAGACATCCATTTTGGAGAGGGTTCGAGAACCTCTCACCACTTGGGGAAATCGAGCCACCAAGCAACATATCCACACAGTATGTTTCTCATTTGCAGCGTACCTTCTAGGTCGACCATCCTTACATTTCTAGAATCTGGTATTGGAGGGCAGCAAGGGCAGGAGGATATGCCCATGAGGGATTAATTTTTGGAGTACTAGTCATATGGGACTGATTTTAGAGACGTCGCCACATTCAAAGACTTATGCCAACTTAAGAATAAAAACAGGAGCAAGGGGATGAGTGGAGGATCCTACACGCATGATACTGATCTACAGTGAATAGTGGGGGAAGTTATTCCTTCTAAATTTTTATGGCTCTTCTGAGAGCTCAGCCTAGGTGTAGGTTGAGAAGCTGGATGTCTATTTCTAGCTTAACTAGATGACAAAGGTGGAGGCCATCAAGATTTCCACTTTGCATTTTGAGGGAGAGGCTCATAATTAGTGGTTTCGTGGATCAGTTACCTTGGGACATGCAAGAATTACTACCTATTAGGAGTTCATATGAAGGGTTTTAGAGTGTTTTTAGAGGAGGGACCTTGAGGAGCACTTTAGAGAGAAAATACGACTCAAGCAGATAGATAGTACCAAGACATATATCTCAGAGTTTCTGATGATATCAATGATGGAGCTAGATTTATCAGAGGCCAGGAAACTATTCCTATTCCTAGAGGGGTTAGCCAAACCACTGAGAGGCTTGGTGAGAGCCAATAGGCCCACCACTTTGCAGGATGCACTAGGTAGAGATCAAGATTTATAGGATGCACTTCCTAGAACCAAAGTGTAGGCACCCATTAGACCCAGTTTTTAGCAAAGGGGCAAAGACACTATACCCTCACTACAGCGTGAGGTTCCCATTCATGGGGGTTGGATGAGGAGTCTAGGAGGGACCTCCAGTGGAGGAAGTTATGCTTCACCTATCAGTAGGTTTGGGAACCAGGCCATATGTGCACCATGGGTAAGGTCCATTACATTGAGATTTCTCAAACAATGACCATGACAATGATATAGAACCAGGGGCAGACGGAGGTGATAGTGGGACATATGTAGTAAGAGAACCACCTCCACCACCACCACCAGGGGGAGAACCTTTCACACCTTCTAGAGGAGTGTTTTATTCATTATGTGGGGTTCCCAGATATTTAACCCTACAGAGCAGAGGCACTGTGCAAGGGCATTGTGTCTCAGTATTGGTCTATAGTGGGGAAACCCACAAATTTATTGATGCTTAGATGGTACAAAGGAGGGTTATAACCATGAAGTATTTTGAGGGATTCTTAGTTCTTGAGCTAGGAAACGGGACCATGTAGTGCACACGGTATGTTCCCTCTTTGATGATGACCATGGGGAACTACTCAGTGACTGACCAATTCTTCGTGGTGGATGTTCCATACACCAATGTGGTGATGTGTGTCTAATGGATCTACTCTCTTAGACTCGTTACCACATATTGGCAAAGATTGGAGATGGAGTTCAGGGGACCGGATTGGAAGTTGGTTGTGTTGAGAGGTATGCACTCGTATCTACCACAAATAATTTCAGCATATAGAATGGAGGAAAACCTGAGGCATGGGGAGATTGAGTGGGTGGTGGAGTTGAGGATTTTAGAGACAAGGGGTCAACCTCAACCACCTCATCCAAACACAAAAACCATCCTAGGTAGATATCCAATAGTATTTGGGGACATCCCACTAGGATGGCCACATGATAGGGGGTTTGAACACATTATCGAACTAAAGACAAGAGTACAGGCAGTCGTCACAACCCCATATATATCTCTCAAGGTTTACCAAGGTGAGATTGAGAGGGGTATTCTTGAGTTGTCGGAATTGGGGCACATTAGACCCAACTCTAGCCCCTTTTCTTCATCAGTTATTCTGGTGAAGAAGAAGGATGGTACGTTGCAAATGTGCATTAACTACCAGGCCCTTAATAAGTAGACCCTAAAGAACTGGTACTCCATTCCCCTCATATATGATCTTATGGATGATCTTAGAGGAGCCAAGTACTTTTCTAAGATACATTTGTGTTTGGCATACCATCAAATTTGGGTGAAGGATCAGGGTATCCCCAAGACAACTTTCAGGTGTCACTACAACCATTTTGAGTTTTTGGTTATGCCCTTTGGGATGAAAAACACACCTGCTACCTTCCAATCTTGCATGAACCACGTGTTCCACAAGAAGTTGCGTAGGTTCATGCTACTATTATTTAATTACATATTGATTTACAATAGGACATGGGAGGATCACCTACATCACATAAAGGATGTACTTCATATTTTGGAGGGGCAACAGTTCTATGTGAAGATGGACAAGTGTGAGTTTGGGCTTGTGAAGATGCTATACTTGGAGCACATTATTGGATAGGATGGAGTATGGGTGCATGAGGAGAATATTAGGGCCATCTGGGACTAGCCAGTTCCCCGAAATGTGACTAAACTGAGGGGATTTGTGGGTATATGCACATATTATTGGATGTTCATAAAGGGCTTATCAAAGATAGCGACACCCCTCATTGATATAACTAAGAAGGGGACATTCACATGGGCAGATAGAGTGCAGGAAACATTTTTAGCACCTCAAGGAGGTGATGACTAGTTGTTTGGTGTTGCCTTTGCCTAATTTTATAGAGTCATTCACCTTGGAGTGTGATGAATCACATGAGGTAATTGGTGCAGTATTGTCATAGGGAGGTCACCCAATAACTTTTGAGTGTCATAAGCTCCTTAGTCATGAGAGGCTATATTTTATTTATGACAAGGAGATGTTTTCCATTATGCATGCGATGACCACATTCTGGCAGTACTTGGTGGGAAATAGGTTCAGAGTGAAGATTGATCATAGTAGTCTTTGCCACTTTTTGGAGCAGAAGGGCCTCAATGATAGGAATCATAAGTGGGTCAGCAGGATTTAAGCCTACGATTTTGATGTAAAGTATGTCAAGAATAAGAAGAACATAGTGGTAGATGCCCAATCTAGGAGGCCTGCAACACTTTCATTGATGAGCATCTACCATGATTGAAGGGCACAACTTTTGGTGGAGTACTCCAAGGATCGAAAGGCGTGTGATATATTGGATGGTACTCATGGGGACAAGAACTACCGAGTGATGGATGATGCCATTTACTACAAGGGGTGCATATATTTGGTACTTGGTTCACAATTGAGGGGGAAGATTCTCCATGTAGTACATAATTCGCTATTATCAGGACATCAAGGGTTCCTAAAGACTTACAGGATATTTAGGGAGTGCTCCACTTGGAGGGGCCTTAAGGGTGATTTGTTGGGGCATTTGGAGGAGTGTGAGGTCTTCTAGAGAAACAAGGTGGAGTTGACTCATCCAACTGGGTTATTGTAGCCACTTTCCATTCCTGAGGGGAAGTGGGAGAGCATTTCAATCGACTTCATCACAAGGCTTCCAATGGTGCATGGTCTAGACTGTATATATGTAGTGGTGGACTGGTTGATGAAGTATGCCCACTTATTTTCTATCCCCACCATGTACATTGCTTCACAGGTTGTAGAGCTATTCTTTAGAGATATTGTCAGGTTCCATGGTCTCCCTAATACCATAGTCAATGACAGGTACAATCACTTTGTGGGAGAATTTTGACATGAGCTCTTTAGGTTGTTGGGCACTAAGCTCATGCCCAGCACCAGCTATCACCCTCAAACATATGGGTAGACCACGATAGTTAATAAGTTGTTGCAGGGATGCTTGTGCAATTATGTGACACGGAAGCAATGAGCTTGGATGAGATGGTTTCACCTAGGGGAGTATTGCTACAATACTATGTGCCAAATGTCTATTGGTGTGTCCCATTTCCATCATTTGTATGGATATGATGATTTATCTCTTGTTGGCCTTGTTTCTATAGATAACAAGACCACAAGGAGCAAGGACTAGATACAAGAGAGCCAGTACATCCTTAAGGCTCTCAAGGATAATTCGCAGGCCACTAAAAATCAACAAAAAATGTATGCATGCATGCACTGGGTTAAGAGATAATTTGAGATGTGGGACTTGGTTCTCTTGCATATCCAACAATACAGACAGTCCATGTTGAATCAAAAGGGGGTCGAGAAGCTACAATCACGTTTCTATGGGCCCTACCGGGTGTTTAAGAGGATTGGTGAGGTGGCGTATAAGTTGGAGCTTCCACTTGGAAGTAGGGTACACAACATATTTCATGTCTCGTGCCTCAAGAAGGTATTTGAAAACATGTGACAACAACCACTGAGTTACCACCGTCGGATGGACAGGGGCATTTTGTTCTTGAGATTGAGGCTATTTTGGAGACCAGGGAGAGGCGATTGAGGAGCACTACTATCAAGGAGTATTTGGTGTAGTGAAAGAATTTTCTAGATGAGGATGCCACATGGGAGAGTGAGCATATCTTACAACACCTTGCATTGAAATTTCTTGAGGACATGCAACATTTGGGAGAGGAGGATTGTGATATCCCCTCTACTTAATTTCACCAAGTAACTACACCAATTTTGTAATATTTCCTAAGTTATGTTAATTTTTTGCTTAACTTATGCTAAGGGGATTAAAAGGGAAAAATTATTCCATTTTTGTGAGAAATCATGGACCAACCTTAGAAACAAGGGAAAATTTAAAGTGATGGTGGGATGTGGGGGCCACCCAAAGGAGAAATACACACCCCTTGAGCTAATGCAAAATTGTGGGAAGAAAAGAAAGGGGAGGCAAGTTGAATTAGAGGAGAGATAAGGAAAGTGGGGCCAACAAGTAAAAATGTGAGGAGGAAACCTCCATTTGGGGACTTTTGAAGCTTTGACAATCAAACCTACCTAGCATGCTTGAGTTGTTGAGCCAAGTATATAAGTGTTGTTCATCACTCGAGATTTTTCATGCGAGAATCTCACCCTACCATTGGTGGACTTTGAGTGCCAACCCAAGAAGGAGATCTACAGTATTTGGGACTTATTTTGGGTGTTTTCTTAGGTAATTCGTGGTATTATTACAAAAAAATGGACACAGTAGGGAAATACACACTTCTTGTGGGAGCTGGTTCTTTTGTTGGGCTTTCCTACAAAGACTTGGACCATCTTTTTCTAAGTATTTTGAGTGCTATTCGGGCGCATTTTTGTGGGATTTTTATTGTGTAATTGACACATCTTAAGGGACTTCATAGGCCTACATAGTGGTATTTTTTGTACAACGTGTGGGAGCTAGGAGGATAAGTACTTGGCAGATGAACTGAGTTGGGACTTGCGTAGGCATCCAGAGGGGAGTTTTGTTAGCCTTTGATATCATTTTGGAGGAATTGGGAAGTTTCATTTCTATGTGGGTCAAATAACCTAGCTAGTGGATGAGCATGTAGAAATTCAGGGTAATTTTAGAGGTCAGGACTAGGCCCAACCCTTTCTAGTTTTTGGTGGGTTATTTGAGGAGAGGTTGGGTTAACTTCTCAAAATTTTCTGAGCACTCGATGAGGGCCAAACGACTAATTCTTCCCAACCAACAATGAAGTTTTTCAGGGCCATTAGAGAGCATTGGGGAGGGGACACTTCTAATGTCTGGACACTTGTTTTCTTCAACTTAGACTTGTCTACCTTGATTTTTCAATTCCATGTGCATCTACTCCATTCCTATATTGTACTCTCCTTGATTTATAATAAAATGGTTCAGCTTGGTGCAGTTTTTGGAGAAATTATGGGTGTTTAATTTTATGTGTGAAAATTTTTGTTGCATGTGTTCTTATTGTTTATTTATCACTATTAATTTTCCCTTAGGAATATTACAATGTATGATGTATTTTTGACCGAAATGACCCTGAAACAAAGGGGTCACAAGACTACCAGCACAAGACCAAGGATAAATGTTATTCATTATTCATAGTGTAGAGGTAGAAGGAGGTAGAAGGAGTCACTAGGCTATTCAGACATTCATTCCATATATGATGAACTTATGACTCAGATGACTCTGAAACAAAGGTGTCACAAGATTCTAGGAGCCAAAGGGTCCACCCTTAGTAAAAGGCCTAGTATAACATGGGTAGGAAATACTAACAAAAGAACTTAATACAATGAACCATTTCACAAGACCTGAAGAAAAATGTAGGAAATGAAGGAAAAGTTACACTAAACCTTCTTACTTACATACACACATTCAAAAAATCCATTTACTTCTTACTCACTTACATACATTTAAAAAATTTCTATATGTTCTTACTTGGTTGTTTAATACAATAAGCAGGGCCATAATTGGTGCTTTCACCATTTGATTGCATGCCACATCCTCTAAACTAAACCGTAATCAGTTCCAGTTGAAGCAACATACCATTGGTATTCTCATTAAATGTCCCTGTAGTTTTAGAACATCCACTCATCTTTTCAACAAAGTTGAACTTGACATTTTCTATTTGAGCTTCTGATATTTGTTGTCTAAGCTCCTAGATCCATCCTCTAACATATTTGTAAGAAATTGAAACTTTAGTAGTTGATAACCACAAAAAAGGGCTTGAATTCTCATGGTTGATTGGTTCTGATGGATATCCATTTTTTCATCTCCTTTCTTTACCTAGGATATTGGATTGATGCTTATTTATTTCTATACCAATTGTTGAAGAAAAAAATGTTCCTTCTTCCCCAAGTTGCTAAAATTCTCTAGCCTCTATTGCTTACCTTTTTTGCTCTATAGGCCTACCATTAATTCCCTAAATTTTTTACTAGGCTTCTCCTCCATTTTGTTCATGGCCTTAGACATCTCATCCTTCTTCCACAAGCTCTCTCTAGCCACTCCTCTATATCATTACCATTAATGACCTCATTTAATATATCAACTTATTTTTCATCTTTTTTCACGACTATTCTAAGAGAATATGAACTTCCCACAGAAGAAAATATTGGGCCTTCCATGAGACTCAAAAGATTCTCATGAGCACCAATTCCACAACTCATTGCAGCTATTCAGCAATGTTGAAACATCATAACCAACTCGCAACTTTTTTAATCCATTTTGGATCAATTCTATTTTCGCTCTCTCGGCACTAATGTTGTTCTGAATTGTTGTATATTTTTGGGCATTTAGTTGCCAGGTTTTGGGGAAGATGTTATTACCCATATATTGTGTAAAAGAGGTTTCAATCATGTGCGAAGGGTTAGCCACACAGAGATATGTATTGTAACAACTCTTTTACAAATTAATAAAGTATAAGTACCTTACTGTTCTATTTTTCGTTGTGAGTTAACACAACCCTAATTAGAGAGATGGGCCTACTCTTCTAATCAGGTGCTGTGTGTCTTCCTTTTATGTATGTTTTTTAATTGTTGCATTTATTTTATTATTGTTGTTACAAATTTCCATAGATTGTTGCGAATGCCTTTTTAAGTTCTGCAATTTAATTTCTATTACTGTTATAGCGATGCTTTAATCTCTTAGTCATGAACCCTTGGTTGATGTAAGATTGTAACCTTGATCTTGCATATACCTTGCGCATTACTTTGAAAAGTGTACACACTTAGATTGATGAATTAATGTAGGAAATGGGGTTGAATAATTTGTTCACACTTGGACACCAACATTTTGGCGCCGTTGTCGGGGAAGGCTAACAAGGTGCAAGACAAGATCTGTATCGACCAGAGGGTCAATCTCTCATCTTAAGGAGGGAAGTGCTACCCTACTCTAAGTCCTAAGCATAGTGTTTTGATTTTTGTTGCTTTTATTGTCTTTGGGCCACGAGGTTTGTTCAATTAGTTGTTTTGGATTTTCCTAAATTATCAGAACCCAATCTCTCATCGTGGGGAGGGAATGGTCCTTTGACGCCATGCTCCAAGTCCCGAGCTTTAGATTTTCTTGTATGTTTATTATTTTCTTGTTTGGTTTCTTGTCTTGGGGAGGGAAGGGTCTTTTGACACCCTGCTCCAGGCGCTGAACCCTAGGTTCCTTTTTCTTTAGTTGTTTTCCTTTCTGTTGTTAAAAAAATATTTTTGATCTCTCATCATGGGGAGGGAATGGCCTTTTGACATCCTGCTCTAGGTCCTGAGCATTGTGACCGAATATCGACATTTTCACTACATTAATTTGCATGAACAGAGATTCGAATAAAAGTGGCAGAGGAAGAGCCCCAAAGAAGGGAGGACAAGATTTGGGAAGGAATACTTATATCTAGCAAATCATCACAAAAGTTGAATCAGAGGCATCTTCTCATGCTGCTGTGAGGCCGGGAACGCGGACGAGATATGAAGGATAATCTATAGATCAGCTAGTGTTGTCCACAACACCCCCTATTAATTCGATACAACACACCCTTCTAGCAGTTGAAGAGACAAGCATAGATATACCTGATGAAGGGGTATCGTTACTAAATCAAAAGGAGAAGAAGTTGCAAGTAGAACATCTGAGGGACCAACCCATTCCAGTAGTTAAGAAGAAGTTGTAGAGAAGAGGTCTGAAGGGTTAAGGCACTGTGACAGAGAGGAAGAAGTTGTAGGGGCACTTCTATCACCAAGGGATAGAGGGAGTGTTGTTAAAGCAACTCAAACCCCTGTGATAAGAGTCCTTCCATCATTTCCTACAGAACTTGCTGAAATCCCCAGTGAGTATTGGAGGATATTCATGGCACCTACAACCTCCACTATTGACTTCCCAATTGGGGATCTTGGGACTAGCCCACCAATAAAGCCCATTCCTTTAACAACTTTACCTATTTTTCATGGGCTTACTTTGGAAGATCCCGACATGTTCTTGTTTGAATCTGACATTGTGTGTTGGGGGAATGATTATATAACGGATGCTTAGAAATGGAAAATCTTCCCTGCTACACTAAAAGGGACAACCTTGTGATGGTTTATGGGTCTTGGAGGGAAGACTATTTCCACATGTGAGGAGATGAAAATTTCTTTACTGGAGAAGTATCAGGACTACTGTAAATCACGGTAATTAAGGAAGAACTTTTCAAATTTATATAGAAAGAGGATGAAAATATGGAATACTGTGTCGAACGTTTTAAATACACATTGCAGAGATCAGGTCACTCTGACCTAGATAAGGATATTTTAAAAATTGTCCTTCTCCAGGCCTTTCGAGAGGACATTTTGGAATTGTTAAACATATTCGGAAAGGGAGATATATCAAAAGAGAACTTCGATACCATCTGTGAGCTGTGCATCTAGTGCTCAAGGGGAGTTGCAAGGAATAAACAAGGGATTCGGTCAATGAAAGTATCTGACGAAGGTGTCATAAAAGAAGAAATTGGAAATCTACTGGATAACTTGAGGACTGACATCCTGAGTACCCTATCTATGCAAATGGACACACTGCAAGTAAAACAGAAGCATCTAGAATTGGAAATAACTATGGCTAATTTTTCCCAAAGTGCAGGAAGAAGCATCCATAGAGGGAATGCCCATTAAACTCTATAGAGGAATGTGCAATCTGTGAGTTGAATCATGCAACAATTTCATGCCCCTCCTTGCTAGGATTGAAAGATATTTTTCAAGGGACGGGTGAAGAGATGGAGCAACTATACTTTATGGGACCTAAAAAGCCATGGAAACCTTGGCCACCAATGAGAAATCAAGGTATGTTTTTGGATCCATCTCAGTATTTCAGTAATTTTAATATGGGTCCTTAGTCCATGCCTTATCCACCTATGTGGCCCCAATACCAGCTTCCACCCTGGGAGCAATGGGTTCCTCAAGCTAGTTCGATTTCTTCCTGGGCTTGGAACTGGCGTGGACTTTCTCCTCTTGGGAAGTTTCCCTAGTCAATGCCACAGCAACAACTCCAATTGCCCTCTAACATGCCTCCTGGTAATTAGCTTGTTCTTCCTCAACTTATGATCCAACCCAATCCAAATCCTAACAATAAAGGGGCTCAGCAAGCTGACACCCTCAACCTATCTTCTTACAGCATCTCCACCGCAGAACTTTATGAGATAAATCTGTGATCGGGGCGAGTAGTAGATGCTCAACCCTCACCTGTTACATTGAACAAGTTGATAGCGAGGCAAAGGAACCAGAAACAGTTGAAGAGGAATCGAACCAAGTTAGTAAAACTCATACACCTCCTCAGCCACTAATTACTCAAGAAAAGTTGAACTGCACTATCCAGAAATATTGGCTTAGAGCAAGAAGATCCCTCAAGCTAAGTTTGACTTGTTAGGGGAGTTACAAAATTTGTTTTTTAAGATCCCCTTGTTACAAGCTATGAGGAATGTACCTATATATGCAAAAACTCTTAGGGAATATTGTGCTAAGAAGCCTAAAAAGAAATCAAGGGACCCACTTACCATTCATGTGATGGGAAAGCTATTAGATTTTATGATGGGGAAGGTCATGCCTGTGAAATATGGGGATCCCAGCAACCCAATTTTAACCATGAAAATTAATGGATTATAAATTTCAAATGTGCTTGTAGATTTGGGTGCTACCATAAATGTCATTACTGTTGAGAATATGCATGCATTGGGTCTTCGAAACCTAAAACATACACCTACTGTGTTAGACCTGGCAGATCGATCTACAATTAAGACGATAGGGAAGTTAGAAGATATCACAATCTCAGTTGATTCATGGCACTACCCTATGGATTTCCTGGTATTGCAAAGGCAGTCCCCAGCTGGTGGCCATCCCCTGATTCTAGGAAGACCGTGGCTGGCAACTCCAGATGCTGAAATTAGGCGTCATTCTGGGCATATGGTTATCTCGAATGGGAAGGTTACTAAAAATATGGTGTTATATCCTCCTGCAGAACCTAACCCATCAGTGAAACCAGTTGGCCGCAAGAAACCTTTACCAAAGGAAGAATCTGAATCTAAAAATGAGGAATTAAGACAGTCCTTACTATTGGACAGGCCCTTAAGATGAAAACAGAAATAGAAGATGACACAATTACTACTTTTATTAGTGATCCCTATTCTATTTCAGATTCAAATCAGCAAATCCTAGAGTCTGTCTTGAGCTGTGAAACGCAGGAGAATATTGGAAGAGCAAATGTGTTCGATGAGATACCTAAAATTGCGTCCCATGACAACATTTTTGTGGAAATAGAGCCAGGAAAGACCCTGAATATTAATCCAGATCTGTCAGAATCCTAAAAAAATAGCTCTTGGATGTTCTTCAAAAACACAAGGAAGCCTTCACTTGGGACTACACAAACATGAAAGGGAATCCTGCTAATCTATGTGCCCATCATATATACATCAAAGAGGATTGTCATCCTGTGAGACAACCCCAGAGAAGGATGAAACATGCTTTGAAAAAAATTGTCAAGGAAGAACTTCAAAAGCTGCTGGATGTGGGATTTATCTACTCCATTTCGGATAGCCAATGGGTTTCCCCATTGGTGATTGTCCCCATGAAAAATGGTAAATGGTGAATATGCATGGATTACAGAGAATTGAATAAGGCAACGCAGAAAGACCATTTTCCATTACCATTCATTGATCAAGTCTTGGCTACTTTGGCTGGGAAGAATTCCTTCTCCTTCCTAGATGGATTTAGCGGGTACAACTAGATCTAGATAGCTCCCAAAGATCAGGATAAAATCACTTTTACATGCCCTTGGCGAACTTTCGCATACCAGGCCCTCCCATTTGGTCTCTGTAATGCGCCTGCGACATTCCAAAGGGAAATTTTTTGGATTTTCTCTGATCTGGTAGATGACAATGTTGAGATTTATATGGACGACTTCACTCCATATGGGAATTCATTCAAGGAGGGGTTGGAAAATCTGGAAAAAAAATTTGAAAGATGCAAACAGGGGCATGTCGCTTTGAGTACAGTAAAATGCCACATGATGATGGAGGAAGGAATAGTCTTGGGACATTTACTTTCCGTTGCTGGAATTGGAATGGACCCAGCTAAGATAAAGGTAGCATTGCACTTCCTAATACCTAAAACACCCGACACAAGTACGTAGCTTTATTGGTTGTGCTGGTTATTACAGGGGCTTTATAGAAAAAATTGCTAAAATAGCACATCCACTTTTTCAATTGCTGACAAAAGATGAAGATTTTGTGTGGACAAATGACTGTGATGCAACCTTTGTGAAGATCAAGGAACTTTTCTATAGCGCTCCGATCCTTCGAGGGCTGGACTGGACATTACCATTCCATATTCATGCTGATGCCTCTCAGACAATAGTTGGGGCAGTTTTGGGGCAGCAAGTGGATTAGGTACCATATGCAATTTACTATGTTAGTAAGAACTTAACTCCAACTGAGTTAAATTACACAGTGACTGAAAAAGAATTCCTTGTTGTCATTTACACCATCAACAAGTTCCCACATTATATTATTGGGTACCCCACCTTCGTACATACTGATCACGCAACAATAAGGTACCTGATGAATAAACCCATTACTCCTAGTCATATTACAAGATGGCTTTTTTTACTTCAAGAACCCTACATTACCATAGTAGATAAACCAAGAAAGGGCAATGTGGTTGCTAATTTTCTATCTAGGCTAGAAAATAGTGTTGAAGGTACACTCATTGAAGATAGTTTTCCAGATGAGCATCTCTTTTCAATTTCTGCTAACACTCCGTGGTATGCAGATATTGCTAACTATCTTGCTACAAGGAAAGTACCTTGACATTTGTCATATAGGGATCAACGAAAGATTATTCATCATAGTACCCAATATTCATGGATGGCAAGGTACCTCTTTCATACAGGGGTCGATCAAGAGATTTGGCACTATGTATCAAAGGATGACATCTATCAAATATTGAAGGCTGCCCATGATGGCCCTTGTGGAGGACATTTTGTAGATAAAAGAACAGGCCACAAGGTGCTCTAAATGGGACACTACTGGCCTTCTATCTTTTATGATGCCCGAGATTATGTCTATATATGTGACAGTTGTCAACGGATGGGAGAGCCTGGGAAATCAGATGATATGCCACTGCAGCCCCATATAGTCCTCGAACCTTTTGAGAAATGGGAAATTGACTTTGTTGGACCTTTCAACCTACCTTCTCATCAAAAGGTTGACATTCTGGTCTGCACTGATTATGTGATTAAGTGGGTGGAAGCCAGAGCTGTTGCAAGAGAAACAGAACAAGCAGTTGTAGATTTTCTTTTTGAAGAAATTTTTGCTTGATATTGTACTCCAACGGAGATAATTTAAGATGGGGGAGCATAGTTCATGTCCTACATGATAGGAAGGCTTATGCAGAAATACGAGATTAAACACAGATTGGCAACTCCTTACCACCCCCAGGCAAATGGACAAGTAGAAAGTACAAACAAGGTATTGAAAAATGTCTTGACAAAAACAGTAGCAAGTCATCGCCGGGATTGGTCTCAGAAACTTTTGGAAACTCTTTGGGCATATAAGACAACATGGCAGAATACAACCGGGTTTTCACCATTTGAGTTAGTATATGGGAAATCCCCCTTGTTTCTAGTAGATTTTGATATCAGCATGCTCAGAACAGCTTTGGAAGTGGGATTAAACTTATTAGAGGCCCAGAAACACTGACTGGAACAACGCAATGAGTTAGATGAGATCCGTTCAGTGGTTGTCCAGAAAACTACTGCTATTAAACAATAGAGAATGACGTGGCACGATAAATTCATCAAGAACAAGGTGTTTCATACAGGAGATTAGGCATTGCTCTATGACTCCTGATTTAAGGTTTTAAGGATAGCTTCACACTCGTTGGATGGGACCCTATGAAGTGGATGATGTGTTTGACAACAAAACAGTTAGATTGGTTACAATAGATGAAACTCGTACTTCTTTCCTAGTGAATGGACACTGTATGAAATTATACCACCATCCAACTTCTAAGGATGCCTTCATCAAACACCTCTCTGATAAATCTAGTTTGATGGTTGTTGGTGTAGAGAATGCTCTCTCTACCTCCTACTAATCTATATTATATATATATATATATATATATTATATATATATAGTAACAATGTTGTTACTACTTACCCGTTTGTCTCTTGCAGGAATAAGAATCAAAATATGACAAGGAGAAGCTGAAAGAAAATTTTCCAAGTAATAGTGGATGTTGTTACTTTGCCACTGTTTTTACTCTTGAAAATTTCTCTAAGTGTCGATGTTGTTACTCTGCCATTGCTATTACTCCTTCAGTCTTGTTACTCCGCCACTGCTGTTACTCCTGAAATTTTGCTAAGTATCAATTGTTGTTACTCCACTGGTGTTGTTACTCTGTCGTTGTTGTTACTCCATCAGTGTTGTTACTCCGCCGTTGTTGTTACTCCGTCAGTGTTGTTGGTTCATCGGTGCTATTACTCCATCGGTGTTGTTACTCTGTTGTTGTTGTTACTCCGTCGGTGTTATTAGTCCGTCGTTGCTATTACTCTACTGGTGCTGTTACTCCATCGTTGTTGTTACTCTACTGGTTAATTCGCTGTTACTCCACCACCAGGTAGGTCGCTAGGTACGCCTCCGTTGACTCTATGAATTTAATTAAAATATTCCATTAAAGAGACAAGTATGTGTCGCAGACGACCACATTTAAGAGGGGGGGTCCCATCATAAATAAATGACGATGTACTTAAACTATATGAATGATACATCATTACCAAATCCAATGCAAATGGTAATAAAAAAATATCGTGATTTCGTAATAATGACCACGACAAATTGGAATTTGACTTTGTATGCCAATACCTTATCGGTCTTTTCCCATTGCACTGCGTTCAATTGCTATAATTATTCCATGGTACAACCATAACTCGCCATCATTCGTTGCGTTTCCCAATACATACCGGTCACTCTCACTACCCTTTCACCCCACGGCCACCATGCTACTATCATTGTCGTTGTTAGTGTGGATTGCTACTACTCTCCCCCTACCAGCTGACTATGTCCACCGTGTTGTTACTGTCTCTACAGTGATGGGTGGGTTGGATGTGCGCCACGAGTCGGATGATACAACAGTGATTTGAAACAACCGGGAAGTATGGTAGATCTTTGTAAATGCAGGCTAGAACGTTTATCTCAACGGGTTGCAAGGATTCAACGAAGGAGTTGCAATAGAGTTCACACTCAATTTAGGTGAAGAGAGCTCTCGTGTTAGAGGGATAGAAGTCCCTGTCACATATGAACCTATCGTGGAGGTCAGTGGGCTACCCCAGAAAGGACAAAGTTTGTTTTCACGAAGAACCTCCCTCCCGGATTTCCCCAAAGCATTTCTACAAGCTAGTAAGAGCGTTGTAAAAAAGGCTGAGGATATGACTGAAATTCATTAACACAACCATGGGGCGATGTAGCAAGTTTTGTAATGAGATATATAACTTGCAAAGGGAGGTACACCACCATATTTAAATATCACTTCGGAGTGTTGGCTCACCTCTGGTTTCCACAGTCGAAAGCTTTCTCATTAAACATACCTTTCTTCTTGTTAAAAAGCCTCTAGTTGATGGCGCAATCTGCTCGACAGTCACGGCAAGTTGCAACAATCATCACCAACCATGGGCTAGTGCAGCTACTGGTTATGCATGCAATAGCCCGGTTCCAAATCCCATGGGAAACATTCCAGGAATCAAGAGATAGTAGTTGTTATCACCACTAAGGGAGAGGAGTTGGAAGCAATGGAGGAAGAACAGGTAGTAGAAGATGAATACGTGGACCAGGAAGAACCGGAGGAAATGGAAATGGAGATTGAGGAAGCGGAGCAAAACAGGGAGCCTGAAGTGGAAGGAACAGTCAAGACTATTACGCAAGAACCAGACTCGACTACAGAACCGATGGAAGAAGAAGTGTTGCAGCAAGAAAAGGCTAATATAGAAGAAATTGTCAACATTAAGGCTGAGGCTACTGCACAAGAAACAACCTCAACCGTGGGACCAATGGAGGAGGACAGAACGAGCAAGGAAAGAGTTGGAATGGAAGAAGTCATTAGCACCACAACCGAGGCTGTCACACAAGAACCAGCCTCGATTATGGAGCCAATGGAGGAGTATGCACTAGGGCAAGAGAGGCCCAAGGCTGAAGAAACCATGGGACCGATAGAAGGAGAAACTATGGACATAATGGATGGGGTTGACATAGTGGTACAGGAGTCCACTTTCATTAAAGTTGTGCTGGAGGGAATAGTGCCAACACCATTTGCTCAAGGAATGTTGGATACGGGCAGTGGTGTCACACAAAAACTGCAACCAACCCCTCCGACTCTGGAGACTGTAGAGGAATTAAATATTGAGGTTGACATTGTTCCAAAAGAACTAGTGTCAACCACGGGACTAGAGACCACACCAGAGGAAGCCTCGAATCAAAGCAGAGTTGTTGAAGATAAAGGAAAAGAGCTCGAGGTCATAGCCAGGGCTGGAACAGACTAGTCAGAAAATATTTTTCAATTTCCTTTTTCTTCATCCATTCTGAAAGAAGCAAGGACGTCTTGCTCTTCTCGATGAACAGAGGAGGAGATTGTTGTTCCCCCTATTTTGAAATTTGATGGGTTGATCAAAGGACCAGTTGTCGCAGGACTGTTGGCTGCAGACTCCCAGCAAGACCTTCCCGAGGGACAAAGATAAGAAGAACACCCCACAAAGCCATGAGAACAACAACTGGGTGAGAAAAATAATGCTTGGGCAAAAGGTGCCTTGGAACCTAGAATAGAGGAAGGGGCAGGCGTTTCTGAAACAGGGGAACCAGGAGGGACTACCAGCTTGATTTTTCATCATTTTCCTTTCAATGTTACAATACATATTTATACATGTCGAAGCATCCAAAACCATGGACTGAAAACCATCGCGTCCAAAACCATGGACCGAAAACCATTGCATTCAAAAACATGTGCAAAAATCATGCACAAAACCATAGGTGGGTCCGCCCAACCTAACAT
Source organism: Pinus taeda (assembly GCA_000404065.3). Taxonomy (NCBI): domain Eukaryota; kingdom Viridiplantae; phylum Streptophyta; class Pinopsida; order Pinales; family Pinaceae; genus Pinus; species Pinus taeda. Next base: position 24,602 of record APFE030667286.1, on the reverse strand, counting down.
AGGTTCCAAAACCAAAATTTTCGGGGCGCTGCCGTGGACCCCATAGAGTGGGCTTACCTACACCCCTCAAACCCCCTATGACCCCCCCACTATGCAATCAACGCAACGAAGGGGGGGCTCCGCCCCCCCTCTAACCCCTCGGTTAACTATGTGGGCTAGTTGTGGAAAGAATATAACACAACCCAACATTCTCCCACTTGTTGTTTTATTTCCAAAAGGGGCCACAAGAGAGCTTAGTCATTTATCCATCCCTGCAATGCCCATTGTTTCTCTACACCAAGAGAACTTCTCAGAGCTAATAGATTTTGTCAATGCATCTGCAGTATTCTTCAAAGTGTCCACCTTTACTAGCAACACCTTTTTTTCTTCTATCATATACCTCACAAAGTGATACTGAACATCAATGTGCTTTGTCTTTGAATGATAAACAGGGTTCTTCGCCAAGAAAATCGCACGTTGGCTGTCATAGTCTATCCTTATAGCTCCCTGTACTATCTCCATACTTGAAAACAATCTCTGCAACCAAACTGCTTCCTTGCTTGCATGAGTGGTTGCCATGTATTCTGCCTCTGTAGTTGATAGTGCCACTACAGATTGTTTCTTACTCATACAACTGAATGCACCTCCAAATAGGTTAAACACATACCCACTTGTAGATCTTCTCTGATCCAGATCTCCAGCCCAGTCTGCATCATCAAAGCCACGAATATCCAACACTCTGTCCAGTTCTGTTCTTCCTTGGTAGCACAAACCATAATCACTAGTGCCACGCAAATACCTGAAAACCCTCTTCACTGCTGTCCAGTGCTCATTCCCTAGTTTTGACATAAACCTTCTCAATACTCCCACTACATATGCAATGTCTAGTCTAGTACAGACCATTGCATACATCAATCTACTGACTGCACTTGCATATGGAACATGGGACATGTCCTCTTCCTCTTCTTGTGTCTTGAGACACTGTTCAGCAGATAACCTAACACCTACAGGAATAGGAACCTTCAACGGTTTACTATCCTGCATATTAAACCTCTGCAGTATTGTCTCAAAATACTTCCTCTGGTTTAACCAGAGCTTCCTCTTTGCCCGATCTCTTTTAATTTCCATTCCCAAAATATAGTTTGCAGCACCGATATCTCTCATGTCGAATTTGGAGGAAAATTGGGTCTTCAAATCCTGGATAATTTCTTTGTCATTTCCAACCAGCAACATATCATCCACATACAAGACCAAATAAATAACACAGTCACCAATTAATTTAAAATACACACAATGATCTGCTTTTTTCTAGTTAAGCCAAGTCCCCGTATAAATGTATCAAATTTCTGATACCACATCCTTGGTGACTGTTTTAACCCATATAGAGTCTTTTCTAACTCGCATACCAGTTCTTTCTTACCCTTCACCACAAAGCCTTCAGGTTGCTTCATGTAGATTTCCTCTTCCAAATCCCTGTGAAGAAATGTTGCCTTCACATCCATCTGTTCTACCTCAAAATCAAAAGCAGCAGCAATAGATAAAAGTGATACAATAGAAGTTACCTTGGCAACAGGAGAAAAAATATCACCAAAATCAATTCCCGGCACCTGGGAATAACCTTTTGCTACCAATTGAGCTTTGTATATCTCCACCTTCCCTTATGCATTTGTCTTCTTCTTGAACACCCATTTGCTGCCAATGGGTTTCCTTCTAGCCGGCAACTCCACCAGATCCCAAGCCTCATTCTTGTGCAAAGATGCCATTTCATCAACCATGGCCTCTTTCCAAAGTTTTCCATCCTCTAAACCCACTACTTCCTTCACAGTTCTGGGATCATCATCAGTAAGAGACAAAGCAAAATTTGAACAGAAAGCAGATGGACTATACCTTTTTGGCTGACTTCTTTCTCGAACTGATCTTCTCACAGCCGGAGTTTGTGGCTCTTCATCTTCTCATTCCTCCTCTGCTACAGAGTTTGATTCTTCCTCCTTTAGTTCAAACTCTATCTTCACAAGTTCCTTTGGTTGGACTTCATGTTTGATAACATCTTTCACCACTCTAAACACCACATCTCGACTGTACACAAGCTTCCGTGTGACTAGGTTCCAAAGCTTATAACCCTTTAAGCCATCCTTATACCCAATGAAGATGCACTTTTCAGATTTACTATCCAACTTGGTTCATTTCTCCTTTGGAACATGTACATATGCATCACATCCAAATACCCTTAGATGTGAAAGAGAGGGTTTCTTACCAGTCCATACTTCTTGTGGAGCCTTATCCTCCAACGTTCATGAAGGTGACCTATTGACCAAGTAAGATGCAGTATCCACCGCCTCTGCCCAGAATTCCTGTCCTAACCCGGCACCACTGAGCATGCTTCTTGCCCTCTCCATCAACGTTTTGTTCATTCTTTCTGCAACTCCATTTCGCTGAGGTGTATATGGAGTAGTCTTCTGCCTTGCTATACCACACTTCTTATAGAATTCTTCAAATTCCTTGCTTCATAATTCTCCACCATTATCTATCCTCAACACCTTTATCTTCTTCTCTGTCTGATTTTCCACCAGAGGCTTAAATTATTTAAACTTATCAAAGACATCAGATTTCTTCTTAAGGAAATATATCCATGTATTCCTTGAGAAGTCATCTATAAATGATATATAGTACATAGACTTACCCAGTGATGGAACCTTCATAGGTCCAAAAACATCATTGTGCACAACCTCTGGTATCTGTTTCACCCTCTTACCCCCAGAGGGGAAACTCACCCAATTCTACTTCCCATATACACAATTTTCATAGAAGTAAAAATCCAGAGAGCTATTACTCATACCTTCTACCATACCTTTACCATGAAGTATTCGAAGGCCCTTCTCTC
>APFE030667286.1:0-21722 GCA_000404065.3 Pinus taeda | reverse complement strand
ATTCTTTCTCCTTTAGCTCAAACTCTATCTTCTCAAGTTCCTTTGGTTGGACTTCATGTTTAATAACATCTTTCACCTCTCTGAACACCACATCTCGGTTGTACACAACCTTCCTTGTTACTGGGTTCCCGAGGGACAATATAAGAACACGCTTGAATGGAAAATATTATCTAGAGAAGTGATTCTATTTAGAATTGCAATGTAGGGAAAGGAGAAAATAGAGCTAAGGAACCAACAAAACGAGGAGAACAATTGTAAGCCAAAGAATGAAAAGCTAGAGATGAGCAAACCTGCGGAAAATGAATAGGTAAGCACATAGAATTATTAAATGGTCTTTTCTTGAATGTTATTGGTGTTCGTACAAATCCATTTCTTTTTTGCTATTGCAAACCCATTTCTTTTGTGCTATTGCGAATTCATTGCTTGTCATCTTCACACTATTTATACCTAGATATAAGCTTGTTATCTATTTTCCAACTTTGTAAAATTTATATCTTGTTATTTATTTTTCAATGTTGTAAAATAACATTTCCCGTGTTAAGAAAACTAATAGGTCGGCTCATTTGGGGATATACCCATATGACTACTAGCACACAAAAATAAGGAGAAATGTTGTTCAATATTCAGAGTGAGGTGGAAGGAGTCACCAAAGTCTTCATACATTGATTTTATATATTTAATTTCCCCTCTACTTAATTTTGCCAAGCAGCTAGACCAATTTTTCAATTTTGCCTAAGTTATGTTAGTTTTTGGCTTAACCTATGCTAAGGGGATTAAAAGGGAAAAATTATTCCATTTTTGTGAGAAAGCATGGACCAACATTAGTAACAAGGGAAAAGATAACGTGATGGTGGGATGTGGGAGCCACCCAAAGGAGAAATATGCACCCCTTGAGCTAGTTCAAAATTGTGGGAAGAAAAGAAAGGGGAGGCAAGTCAAATTAGAGGAGAGATAAGTAAGGTGGGGCCAAAAAGTACAAATATGACGAGGAAGCCTCCATTTGGGGACGTTTGAAGCTTTGACAGTCAAACCTACCTAGCACGCTTGAGTTGTTGAGCCAATTCTACAAGTGTTGTTCAACACACGAGATTTTCATGCCAGAATCTCACCGTACCTTCAATGGACTTCGAGTGCCAACCCAAGGTTGAGATCTACGATATTTGGGTGTTGTTATGGGTGTTCGCTCAGGCAATTCATGGTATTATTACAACAAGCTTAGCACAGTAGGGAAATACGCACTTCCTGTGGGAGCTAGTTGTGGAGTAACACTTTTGTTGGGATTTCCGAGAGAGACTTGGACCATCTTTTGTTGAGGATTTTGCACCCCTTGAGCTAGTGCAAAATTGTGGGAAGAAAAGAAAGGGGAGGCAAGTCGAATTAGAGGAGAGGTAAGGAAGGTGGGGCCAACAAGTACAAATATGAGGAGGCAACCTCCTTTTGGGGATTTTTGATGCTTTGACAATCAAACCCACCTAGCATGCTTGAGTTGTTGAGCCAAGTCTGTAAGTGTTGTTCAGCACACAATATTTTCATGCGAGAATCTCACCCTACCTTTGGTGGACTTCGAGTGCCAGCCCAAGGAGGAGATATACACCATTTGGGAGTTATTTTGGGTGTTTTCTCAGGTAATTTGTGGTATTATTACAACAAATTAGGTGTAGTAGGGAAATACACACTTCTTGTGGTAACTAGTTGTGGAGAAACACTTTTGTTGGGCTTTCTGAGAGAGACTTGGACCATCTTTTGCTAAGTATTTGGAGTGCTATCTAGGCACATTTCTATGGGATTTTTGTTATGTAATTGACACATCTTAAGCCACTGCATAGGCCTACGTAGAGGTATTTTTTGTACCACACGTGGGAGCCAGGAGGATAAGTACTTGGTGGATGAACTGAGTTGGGACTTATGGAGGCATCAAGAGGGGATTTTCACTAGCCTTTTCTATCATTTTGGAAGATTTGGCTAGTGTCATTTCCAAGTGGGATGAATTACCCAACAAGTGGAGGAGCACCTGGAAATTGGGGGTAATTTCGGAGGTCAAAATTAGGACCAACACTTTTTGGGTTTTGGTGGCCTATTTGAAAAGAGGCCGAGGTTGATTTCTTTGAAATTTGTGAGCACTTGAGGACGTCAAAATGACAGATTCTTCCCACCCGATGGTGCAATTTTCCAGGGAGAGAACCAAGCATTGAGGAGCAGACACTTCCAGCATCAGACACTTGTTTACTTCACCTAGGACTTCTCTAGCTTGCTTTTGCAAGCCCAGGTGCATCTACTACATGCTTATATTGTAATCTCCTTCATTTATAATAAAATGGCTCAATTTGTGGTAGTTTTTGGAGAAATTATGGGTGTTTAATTACATGTATGAAATTTTGTGTTGTTTGTGATGTTATTGTTTGTTTATCATTATTAATTTTCCCCTAGGAATATTATAGTGGTATCAGGGCAATAATCTTGGCTCAGCTTGTGGGGAACCCTCCACTATATGACACCAGTGGACAAGAAGAATATCACTTACAGGAGACAAAGATATAGGAGTAAGGAAAGGGAGTTACAGATCACTCGAGATCCAGAAACCCTAGAGCAAGAGGTCAAGGAACCAGAAATGGGGGATAATCTTAATGACAAACATAAAGGGATGAAGAGTTTTCCCAAACCTTCTTAAAGGCTATAAAATATTTGGCTAAGAGTATTGATGAGTTGAGGCAATAGAACAACAATGATAACAAGGGTAAGGGAAGCCAAGGAGACATCCATTTTGGAGAGGGTTCGAGAACCTCTCACCACCAGGGGAAATTGAGCCACCAAGCCACATATCCACACTATATGCCTCTCATTTGCAGCGTACCTCCCAGGTCGACCATCCTTACATTTCTAGAATCTGGTATTGGAGGGCAGCAAGGGCAAGAGGATATGCCCATGAGGGATTAATTTCTGGAGTACTAGTCATATGGGACTAATTTTAGAGACGTCGCCACCTTCAAATACTTATGCCAACTCAAGCATAACAACGGGAGCAAGGGGATGAGTGGAGGATCCTACATGCATGACACTGATCTACAGTGCACATTGGGGGAAGTTATTCCTTTTGAATTTTGATGGCTCTTCTGAGAGCTCAGCCTAGGTGTAGATTGAGAATATGGATGTCTATTTCTAGCTTAACCAGATGACAAAGGTGGAGGCCATCAAGATTTCCACTTTGCATTTTGAGGGAGAGGCTCATAATTAGTGGTTTCGTGGATTAGTTACCTTGGGACATGCAAGAATTACTACCTATGAGGAGTTCATATGAACAGTTTTAGAGTGTTTTTAGAGGATGGACCTTGAGGAGCACTTTAGAGAGAAAACACGACTCAAGTAGATAGGTAGTTCCAAGACATATATCTCAGAGGTTTTGACGATACCAATGATGGTGCTAGATTTATCAGAGGCCAGGAAATTATTCCTATTCCTGGAGGGGTTAGCCAAACCACTGAGAGGCTTGGTGAGAGCCAATAGGCCCACCACTTTGTAGGATGCACTAGGTAGAGATCAAGATTTATAGGATGCACTTCCTAGAACCAAAGTGTAGGCACCCATGAGACTCGTTTTCTAGTAGAGGGGCAAAGACACTAGACCCCCGCTACACCGTGAGGTTCTCGTTCATGGGGGGTTGGATGAGGAGACTAGGAGGGACCTCCGATGGAGGAAGTTATGCTTCACCTATCAGTAGGCTTGGGCACCAAGCCATATGTGCACCATGGGCAATGTCCATTACATTGATATTTTCTCAAACAATGACCATGACGATGATATAGAGCCAAGGGCAGAAGGAGGTGATAGTGAGACATATGCAACAAGAGAACCACCTCCACCACCACCACCAGGGGGAGAACCTTTCGTACCTCCTAGAGGAGTGTTTTCTTCATTATGTGGGGTTCCCAGATATTTGACCCTACAGATCAGAGGCACTGTGCAAGGGCAATGTGTCTCAGTATTGGTCAATAGTGGGGCAACCCACAAATTTATTAATGCTTAGATGGTACAGAGGAGGGGTATAACCATGAAGTATTTTGAGGGATTCTTAGTTCTTGGGCTAGGAAACAGGGCCATGTAGTGCACATGGTATGTTCCCTCTTTAACAATGACCATGGGGAACTACTCAGTGACTGACCACTTCTTCGTGATAGATGTTCCATAGACCAATGTGGTGATGGTTGTCTAGTGGCCCTACTCTCTTAGACTTGTTACCACATATTGGCAGAGATTGGAGATGGAGTTCAGGGGACCGGATGGGGAGTTGGTAGTGTTTAGAGGTATGCACTCGTACCTGCCATAAATAATTTCAGCATATAGGATGGAGGAAAACCCGAGGCATGGGGACATTGAGTGGGTGGTGGAGTTGAGGATTTCAGAGACATGGGGTCAACCACAACCACCTCATCCAAACACAAAAGCCATCTTAGGTAGACATCCAACAGTATTTGGGGACATCCCGCTAGGACAGCCACATGATAGGGGGTTTGAACACACTATCGAGCTAAAGGCAAGAGTATAGCAGTCGTCACAACCCCATATATATATCCCAAGGTTTACCGAGATGATATTTAGAGGGTTATTCTTGATTTGTTGGAATTGGGGCACATTAGGCCCAACTCTCGCCCCTTTTCTTCATCAGTTGTTCTGGTAAAGAAGAAGGATGGTACATTGCAAATGTGCATTGACTACCGGGCCCTTAATAAGAAGACCCTAAAGAACTGGTACCCCATTCCCCTCATAGATGAGCTTATGGATGATCTTAGAGGAGCCAAGTAATTCTCTAAGATACATTTGTGTTTGGGGTACCATCATATTTGGGTGAGGGATCAGGGTATCCCCAAGACAACTTTCAGGTGTCACTACAACCATTTTGAGTTTTTGGTTATGCACTTTGGGATGAAAAACAAACCTGCTACCTTCCAATCTTGCATGAACCATGTGTTCTACAAGAAGTTGCGTAGGTTCGTGCTACTATTATTTAATGGCATATTGATTTACAATAGGACATGGGAGGACCACCTACATCACATAGAGGAGGTACTTCATATTTTGGAGGGGCAATAGTTCTATGTGAAGATGGACAAGTGTGAGTTTGGGCTTGTGAAGATGCTCTACTTGGAGCACATTATTGGATAGGATGGAGTGTGGGTGCATGAGGAGAATATTAGGGCCATCTGTGACTGCCCAGTTCCCCAAAATGTGACTAAACTGAGGGGATTTGTGGGTATATGCACATATTATTGGAGGTTCATAAAGGGCTTCTCACAGCTAGAGACACCCCTCACTGATATAACTAAGAAGGGGACATTCACATGGACAAATAGAGTGCAGGAAACATTTTAGCACCTCAAGGAGGTGATGGCTAGTTGTTTGGTGTTTCCTTTGCCTAATTTTATAGAGTCATTCACCTTGGAGTGTGATGAATCACGTGAGGTAATTGGTGCATTATTGTCATAGGGAGGTCACCTAATAACTTTTGAGTGTCATAAGATCCTTAGTCATGAGAGGCTATATTCTATTTATTACAAGGCGATGTTTTCCATTATGCATGCGATGACCAAATTATGGCAGTACTTGGTGGGAAATAGGTTCAGACTGAAGACTGATCATAATAGTCTTTGCCACTTTTTGGAGCAGAAGAGCCTCAATGATAGGAATCATAAGTGGGTCAGCAGGATTCAGGCCTACGATTTTGATGTGTAGAGTACATCAAGAACAAGAAGAACATAGTGGTAGATGCCCAATCTAGGAGGCCCGCAACACTTTCACTGATGAGCATCTACCATGATTGAAAGGCACAACTTTTGGTGGAGTACTTCAAGGATCGACAGGGGTGTGATATATTGGATGGTACTCATGGCGACGAGAACTACTGAGTGATGGATGATCCCATTTACTACAAGGGGTGCATATATTTGGTACCTGGTTCACAATTGAGGGGGAAGATTCTCCATTTAGTACATAATTCGCTATTATTAGGACATCAGGAGTTCCTGAAGACTTATAGGATAGTTAGGGAGTGCTTCACTTGGAGGGGCCTTAAGGGTGATGTGTTGGGGCATGTCGAGGAGTGTGAGGTCTTCTAGAGGAACAAGGTGGAGTTGACTCATCCAACTAGGTTATTGTAGCCACTTTCCATTGTTGAGGGGAATTGGGAGAGCATTTCGATGGACTTCATCACAAGACTTCCTATGGTGCATGGTCTAGATTGTATATATGTAGTGGTGGATTGGTTGATGAAGTATGCCCACTTATTTTCTATCCCCACCATGTACATTGCTTCAAAGGTTGTAGAGCTCTTCTTCAGAAATATTTTCAGGTTGCATGGTCTCCCCAATACCATAGTCAATGACAGGGACAGTCGCTTCGTGGGAGAATTTTGGCATGAGCTCTTTAGGTTGTTGGGCACTAAACTCACTCCCAGCACCAAGTAACACCCTCAAACATATGGGTAGACCAATATAGTTATTAAGTTGTTGGAGGGATGCTTGTGGAATTATGTGACAGGGAAGCAATGAGCTTGGATGAGATGGTTTCACTTGGGGGAGTACTGCTACAATACTACCTACCAAATGTCTATTGGTATGTCCCATTTCCGTCATTTGTATGGATATGATGATTTATCTCTTGTTGGCCTTGTTTCTGTAGATAACAAGACCACAAGGACCAAGGACTAGATAGAAGAGAGCCAATACATCCTTAAGGCTCTCAAGGATAATTTGCAGGCCACCAAAAATTAGCAAAAAATGTATGCATGCATGCACTGGGTTAAGAGACAATTTCAGATGTGGGACTTGGCTTTCTTGCATCTCCAACCATACAGATAGTCCACGTTGAAGCAAAAGGGGGCCGAGAAGCTACAATCACGTTTCTATGGGCCCTACCAGATGGGTAGGAGGATTGGTGAGGTGGCGTATGAGTTGGAGCTTCCACCTGGAAGTAGGGTACACAACATATTTCATGTCTCGTGCCTCAAGAAGGTATTTGGAAAACATGTGACAACAACCACTGAGTTATTACCGTTGGACGAACAAGGGCATTTCATTTTTGAGATTGAGGCTATTTTGGAGACCAGGGAGAGGAGATTGAGGAGTAGTACTATCAGGGAGTATTTGGTGCAGTGAAATTATTTTCCAAATGAGGATGCCACATGGGATAGTGAGCATATCTTACAACACCCTAGATTGCAGTTTCTTGAGGACACTTAACATTTGGGAGAGGAGGATTGCGATATCCCCTCTACTTAATTTCACTAAGTAACTACACCAATTTTGTAATTTTTCCTAAGTTATGTTAGTTTTTTGCTTAACCTATGCTAAGGGGATTAAATGGGAAAAATTATTCCATTTTTGTGAGAAAGCATGGACCAAAATTAGAAACAAGGGAAAATTTAAAGTGATGGTGGGATGTGGGGGCCACCTAAAGGAGAAATACACACCCCTTGAGCTAACGTGAAATTGTGGGAAGAAAAGAAAGGGGATGCAAGTTGAATTAGAGGACAGATAAAGAAGGTGGGGCCAACAAGTAAAAATATGAGGAGGAAACCTCCATTTGGGGACTTTTGAAGCTTTGACAATCAAATCTACCTAGCATGGTTGAGTTGTTGAGCCAAGTATGTAAGTGTTGTTCATCACTCGAGATTTTTCATGCGAGAATCTCACCCTACCATTGGTGGACTTCGAGTGCCAACCCAAGAAGGAGATCTACACTATTTGGGAGCTATTATGGGTGTTTTCTTAGGTAATTCGTGGTATTATTACAAAAAAATGAACACAGTAGGGAAATACACACTTTTTGGGAGCTAGTTGTGGAGCAACACTTTTGTTGGGCTTTCGTGTAGAGACTTGGACCATCTTTTTCTAAGTATTTTGAGTGCTATCTAGGCACATTTTTGTGGGATTTTTATTGTGTAATTGACACATCTTAAGGGACTTCATAGGCCCACATAGTGGTATTTTTTGAACAATGCGTGGGAGCCAGGAGGATAAGTACTTGGCGGATAAACTGAGTTGGGACTTGTGTAAGCATCCAGAGGGGAGTTTTGCTAGCCTTTGATATCATTTTGGAGGATTTGGGAAGTTTCATTTCTAGGTGGGTCAAATAACCTAGCCAGTGGAGGAGCACGTGGAAATTCAAGGTAATTTCAGAGGTTAGGACTAGGCCCAACCCTTTTTGGTTTTTGGTGGGTTATTTGAGGAGAGGTGGGGTTAATTTCTCAAAATTTTCTGAGCACTCGATGAGGGCCAAATGACTAATTCTTCCCACCCAACAATGAAGTTTTTCAGGGCCATCAGAGAGCATTGAGGAGGAGACACTTCTAACATCTAGGCACTTGTTTTCTTCAACTTAGACTTGTCTAGCTTGATTTTGCAATTCCATGTGCATCTACTCCATTCCTATATTGTACTCTCCTTGATTTATAATAAAATGGTTTGGCTTGGTGCATTTTTTGGAGAAATTATTTGTGTTTAATTTTATTTGTGAAATTTTTTGTTGCATGTGTTCTTATTTTTTATTTATCACTATTAATTTTCCCTTAGGAATATTACAATGTATGATGTACTTTTGACCGAAATGACCCTGAAACAAAGGGGTCACAAGACTACCAGCACAAGACCAAGGAGAAACATTATTCATTATTCATAGTGTAGAGGTAGAAGGAGGCAGGAGTCACCAGACTGTTCAGACATTCATTCCATATATGATGAACTTTTGACTCAGATGACTCTGAAACAAAGGTATCACAAGATTCTAGGAGCCAAAGGGTCCACCCTTAGTAAAAGGCCTAGTATAACATGGTTAGGAAATACTAACAGAAGAACTTAATACAACGGACCATTTCACAAGACCCGAAGAACAAGGTAGGAAATGAAGGAAAAGTTACATTAAAACTTCTTACTTACATACACATTCAAAAAATCCATTTACTTCTTACTCACATACATACATTTAAAAATTTTCTATATGTTCTTACTTGTTTGTTTAATACAATAAGCAGAGCCATAATTGGTGCTTTCACCATTTGATTGCATGCCACATCCTCTAAATTGAACCATAATCAGTTCCAGTTGAAGCAACATACCAATGGTAGTCTCATTAAATGTCCCTGTATTTTTAGAACATCCACTCATCTTTTCAACAAAGTTGAACTTGATATTTCTATTTAAGCTTCTGATATTTGTTGTCTAATCTCCTAGACCCATCCTCTAACATATTTGTTAAAAATTGAAACTTTAGTAGTTGATAACCACAAAAAAGGGCTTGAATTCTCATGGTTGATTGGTTCTGATGGATATCCATTTTTTCATCTCCTTTTCTTTACCTAGGATATTGGATTGATGCTTATTTATTTCTATACCAATTTTTGAAGCAAAAAATGTTCCTTCTTCCCCAAGTTTCTAAAATTATCTAGCCTCTATTACTTACCTTTTTTGCTCTATAGGCCTACCATTAATTCCCTAAATTTATTTACTGAGCTTCTCCTCCATTTTGTTCATGGCCTTAGACATCTCATCCTTCTTCCACAAGCTCTCTCTAGCCACTCCTCTATATCATTACCATTAATGACCTCATTTAATATCTCAACTTATTTTTCATCTTTTTTCACGACTATTCTAAGAGAATATGAACTTCCTACAAAAGAAAATATTGGGCTTTCCATGAGACTCAAAAGATTCTCATGAGCAGCAGTTCCATGAGAAATAGTTCCACGACTCACTGTAGCTATTCAACAATGCTGAAACAGCATAACCAACTCGCAACTTTTTTAATCCATTTTGGATCATTTCTGTTTTCACTCTCTTGGAACTAATGCTATTTTGAACTGTTGTATATTTTTGGGCATTTAGTTGCCAGGTTTTGGGGAAGATGTTATTACCCCTGTATTGTATAAAAGAGGTTTCATTCATGTGCGAAGGGTTAGCCACACAGAGATATGTATTGTAACAACTCTTCTACAGATTAATAAAGTATAAGTGTTTGGTCAATTTAGTGTGTCCTAAATTACTACATTAATCATCAATCCGGGATTCGTAAGCTGATGAAGTGTGGCGCACTATATGTGCAAGATAACCTATTTCTTACTTTTTGTCGTTTTTGATTTTTATTTTGTTTTGGGGGTTTTTATCTTTGTTTGTCTCCTAATGTGAATGGAAATTCTATCCCTGATTTTTAAGAACACTCTAGAAGGCAAGTATGGATATAAATTTTAAGGCAATTATGTCCTCTATAACGATTTCCATAACTTTAACACTTTAGAGGGTCTTAAAGCATACTAATGATGAAATTAATGCTTGAACAAAAATGAAAATGTGCTGCTACTCAAGTCAAACAAAAAAACTGAACTATTGATCATGAAACCATTATCCCTGCTGTTGTCTAAATACAAAAAAATGAATTAAGCTACTGCACTCAAACAAATCAAAAATTGCAATATAATAAAAGTAAAATCAATTCACATCATTCATAGTTCAATACCTCGCCAAGTAGTCTAAGCTATGGCTTTCGGAGATAACGTCAATGATATGAGCAAGTTGATATCTAATTGCAAAAAAGTAAAACTAAAATCAAATCACATCAATCATAGTCTGATACCTCGCCAAGTAGTCTAAGCTATGGCTTTCGGAGATAACATCAACGACATGAGCAATCTGATATCTAATTGCAGAAAAGTAAAACTAAAATCAAATCACATCAATCATAGTCTGATACCTCACCAGCTAGTTTAAGCTATGGCTTTCAGAGATAATATCAATGACATGAGCAATCTGATATCTAATTGCAGAAAAGTAAAACTAAAATCAAATCACATTAATCATAGTCTGATACCTCGCCAGGTAGTCTAAGCTATGGCTTTCGGAGATAACATCAATGACATGAGCAATATGATATCTAATTGCAGAAAAGTAAAACTAAAACCAAATCACATTAATCATAGTCTGATACCTCGCCAGGTAGTCTAAGCTATGGCTTTCGGAGATAACATCAATGACATGAGTAATCTGATATCTAAACTAACTACTAAAGCAAGTGAACAAGACTGGAATCAAAGCATAACTGGAATTAAAACTAAGAAAAGCAAAGTCGGCAGAGAAGCTAATTCCATGTCACTAGTTATTGCAAAACACTGTAAGAAAGTACCCGGGCCTACTCTATCCTGAAACATACACACACTGATCAACATTAACAGCAATATACAAAGCTTGTAAAATCATGAACAAAAACGAAATGTTAATACCATGGATGAAATATATACACAGGTGGATAACTATGAAGCATGTGCAATAGAAATAAGGAAACCGTATATGAAAACTGTATAGCAATAAGGAAAATGAAACCTCACTGTGCATGGGCCCTCTGCACAGCCTCGGTCAATAGGCTACCAATCCAAAAGTATTCTCACGCAGTCATATAAAACAGAGTCTTCTTTATATTTCAAAACAACGTTACCACAATGGGACTAGTGTCACGGCACAGTAAACTTAACAACAAAATTACATTCACAAAGACTAAAACTATGTGTATAGAAATGCGTTATTTATAACAAAAACTTCATAATTGTTTTCCTGTGAAACTACGTCAACAGAAGACACGTAAAAGACAACGTCCATGGATTTAGCATGATGGTTTCCAAGATTATTAAATCTATCGAAAGCGGATGTTGGATTCACATCGTGTGGCATTCTACAAGTGGCAACATGACCCCAGGGATCCAGGAACAACCACAAATCCTCCAAAATCCTTCACGTGCTTGAAAACAGAGTCCAGCTGCCATAGGACTCTTACGTTGGACCATCCTTTTGACCACCGTTGACCACAGCTTTCCTTGATGCATCCAGCTAAACCAAAAGGACCTGATCCATGTCCAGGTCATTTCTAGCTTGCCCACGTGTCTGGTTTTGCCTAATGACACCAGCAACCTGGAGTTTAACAAAAACGACAGCGGAAAGTTGAACTACCTGTGGAAAGTGGCTGCAGTCCGCAACTCATAAGCAAAATCTAATTCAAATAGAAAACACAAAAACATAGTTAAAAAAACCACTTTAAATGCTCTTTTAAGATCAATATGCAATGATGTTGATAGCTTATGAGCTCCAGGTGGGTGGAAAAAGTTCAGGAAAATGTGTAGGTGATATGTAGTTTCAGGCTCAACAATAAGTACCTTACTGTTCTATCTTTCATTGTGAGTTAACACACCCTGATCAGAGAGATGGGCCTGCTCTTCTAATCAGGTGCTGCGTGTCTTCCTTTTATGTATGTTGGTTAATTGTTGCATTATTTTATTATTGTTGTTACAAATTTCCATAGATTGCTGCGAATGTCTTTTTCAGTTCTGCAATTTAATTTCTATTACTGTTACAATGATGCTTTAATCTCTTAGTCACGAACCCTTGGTTGATGTAAGATTGTAACCTTGATCCTGCATATACCTTGCGTGTTACCTTGAAAAGTGTACACACTTGGATTGATGAATTAATGTAGGAAATGGGGTTGAATAATTTGTTCACACTTGGACACCAAAATTTTGGTGCCATTGTCGAGGAAGGCTAACAAGGTGCAAGACAAGATCTGTATCAACCAGAGGGTCAATCTCTCATCTTAGGGAGGGAATTGCTACCCTACTCTAAGTCCTGAGCATAGTGTTTTGATTTTTGTTGCTTTTATTGTTTTTGGGCCAAGAGGTTTCTTCAATTAGTTGTTTTGGATTTTCCTGAATTATTAGAACCCAATCTCTCATCTTGGGGAGGGAACAGTCCTTTGACACCCTGCTCCAAGTCCCAAGCTTTATATTTTATTGTATGTTTATTATTTTCTTGTTTGGTTTCTTGTCCTGGGGAGGGAAGGGTATTTTGACACACTGCTCCAGGCCCTGAACCCTAGGTTCCTTTTTCTTTAGTTTTTTTCCTTTTTGTTGTTAAAAAAAATACTTTTTATCTCTCGTCCTAGGGAGGGAATGGTATTTTGACACCCTACTCCAGGTCCTGAGCATTGTGATCGAATATCGATATTTCACTACACCAATTTTCATGAACAGAGATTCGAATAAAGGTGGTAGAGGAAGAGCCCCAAAGAAGGGAGGACATGATTTGGGAAGAAATACTTATATCTAGCAAATCATCCCAAAAATTGAATTAGAGTCATATTTTCATGTTGCTGTGAGTCTGGGTGCATGGACAAGATATGAAGGATAATCTATACATCAGCCAGTGTTGTCCACAACACCCCATGTTAATTCGATACAACACACCCTTCTAGCAGCTGAGTAGACAAGCATCAATATACCTGATGAAGGGGTACCGTTGCTGATAACAGAAGGAGAAGAAGTTGCAAGTAGAACATCCAACGGACTAGCCCATTCCAGTAGGGAAGAAGAAGTTGCAAAGAAGGGGTTTGAAGGGTCAAGCCACTGTGACAAAGAGGAAGAAGTTGTAGGGGCACTTCTATAACCAAGGGATAGATGAGTGTTGTTAAAGCAACTCAAACCCCTGTGATAAGAGTCCTTCCATCATTTCCTACAGAACCAACTGAAATCCCCAATGAGTATTGGAGGATATTCATGGCACCTACAACCTCCACTATTGACTTCCCAATTGGGGATCTTGGGACTGGCGCACCAACAAAGCCCATTCCTTTAACAACTTTACCTAGTTTTCATGGGCTTACTTCAGAAGATCCCAACACGTTCCTTTTTGAATTTGACATTGTGTGTCGGGGGAATGATTATATAACAGATGCTCAGAAATTGAAAATATTCCCTGCTACACTAAAAGGGTCAGCCCTGTGATGGTTTATGGGTCTTGGAGGGAAGACTATTTCCACATGGGAGGAGATGAAAATTGGTTTACTGGAGAAGTATCAGGACTACTGTAAATCATAGGTAATTAAGGAAGAACTTTCAAATTTATATAGAAAGAGGACAAAAATATGGAAGACTATGTCGAACCTTTTAAATACACATTGCAGAGATCAGGTCACTCTGACCTGGATAAGAATATTTTAAAAATTATCCTTCTCCAGGCCTTTGGAGAGGACTTTTTGGAATTGTTAAACATAGTCGGAAAGGGAGATATATCAAAAGAGAACTTTAATACCATCTGTGAGCTGTGCATCTAGTGCTCAACGGGAGTTGCAAGGAATAAACAAGGGATTTTGTCAATGAAAGTATCTAGCGAAGGTGTCATAAAAGCATAAATTGGAAATCTACTGGATAACTTGAGGACTAACATCCTGAGTACCCTGTCTACGCAAATGGACATGCTGCAAGTAAAACAGAAACATCTGGAATTGGAAATAACTATGGCTATATTTTGTCCAAAGTGCAAGAAGAAGCCTCCACAGAGGGAATGCCCATTAAACTCTATAGAGGAATGTGCAATCTGTGAGTTGAATCATGCAACAAGTTCATGCCCCTCCTTTCCAGGATTGAAAGTGGTTTTTCAAGGGACAGGTGAAGAGATGGAGCAACTGTACTTTACGGGACCTAAAAATCCATGGCAACCTCGATCACCAATGGGAAATCAAGGTATGTTTCTGGATCCATCTCAATATTTCAGTAATTTTAATATGGGTCCTCAGTCCATGCCTTATCCACCTACGTGGCCCCAGTACCAGCTTCCACCCTAGAAGCAATGGGTTCCTCAAGCTAGTTTGATTTCTTCTTCGGCTTCGAACTGGCGTGGACTTTCTCCTCCTGGGAATTTTCCCCAGTCAATGCCACAACAACAACTCCAGTTGCCCTCTAACATGCCTCCTGGTAATTAGCTTGTTCTTCCTCAACTTATGATCCAACCCAATCTGAATCCTAACAATAAAGGGGCTCAGCTAGCTGACACCCTCAACCTACCTTCTTACAACATCTCCACCGCAGAAGTTTATGAGATGAATCTGTGATCAGGGCGGGTAGTAGATGCTCAACCCTCACCTGTTATCATTGAACAAGTTGATAGCGAGGCAAAGGAACCAGAAACAGTTGAAGAGGAATCAAACCAAGTTAGTAAAACTCAGACACCTCCTCAGTTGCTAATTACTCAAAAACACCAAGTTGAACTACCCTATCCAGAAATATCGGCTTTGAGTAAGCAGATCCCTCAAGCTGAGTTTGACTTGTTAGGGGAGTTACAAAATTTGTTTGTAAGATTCCCCTGTTATAAGCTATGAGGGACGTACCTATATATGCAAAAACTCTTAGGGAATATTATTCTAAGAAGCCTAAAAAGAAATCAAGGGACCCACTCACCATTCATGTGATGGGAAAGCTATCAAATTTTATGATGGGGAAGGTCATGCCTGTGAAATATGGGGATCCTGAGAACCCAATTTTAACCGTGAAAATTAATGGAGTAGAAATTCCAAATGTGCTGGTAGATTTGGGTGCTGCCATAAATGTCATTACTGCTGAGAATATGCATGCATTGGGTCTTCAAAACCTAAAACATACACCTACCATGTTAGAGCTCACACATCGATCTACAGTTAAGCCGATAGGGAAGTTAGAAGATATCACAATCTCAGTTGATTCATGGCACTACCCTGTGGATTTCCTGGTATTACAAACGCAATCCCCAGCTGGTGGCCATCCCGTGATTCTAGGAAGACCGTGGCTGGAAACCACAGACACTGACATTAGGTGTTGTTCTGGGCATATGGTTATCTCGAATGGGTAGGTTACTAAAAATATGGTGTTATATCCTCCTACATAACCTAACCCATTAGTGAAACCAGTTGGCTGCAAGAAACCTTTAGCAAAGGAAGAATTTGAATTTAAAAATGAGGAATTAAGATATTACTTACTATTGGACAGGCCCTTAAGATGAAAACAGAAATAGAAGATGGCACAATTACTACTTTTATTAGTGATCCCTGTTCTATTTCAGATTTAAATCAACGAATCCCAAAGTCCGTCTTGAGCTATGAAATGCAGGAGAATATTGGAACAGTAGATGGGTTCGATGAGATACCTACAATTGCGTCCCATGACAACATTTCTGTGGAAATAGAGCCAGAAAAGACCCTGAATATTAATCTTGATCTGTCAGAATCCTAAACAAAATAGCTCTTGGATTTTCTTCAAAAACACAAGGAAGCCTTCGCTTGGGACTACACAAACATGAAAGGGATTCCTACTAATCTATGTGCCCATCATATATAAAGCAAAGAGGATTGTCATCCTGTGAGACAACCCCAGAGAAGGATGAAACATGCTTTGAAAAACATTGTCAAGGAAGAACTTCAAAAGCTACTGGATGTGGGATTTATCTACCTCGTTTCGGACAGCCAATGGGTTTCCCCATTGGTGATTGTCCCCAAGAAAAATGGTAAATGGTGAATTTGTGTGGATTATAGAGAATTGAATAAGGAAACACAGAATTACCAATTTCCACTACCATTCATTAACCAAGTCTTGGCTACTTTGGCTGGGAAGAATTTCTTCTGCTTCCTAGATGGATTTAGTGGGTGCAACCAGATCCAGATAGCTCTTGAAGATTAGGATAAAACCACTTTTACATGCCCTTGGGGAACTTTCGCATACTGGGTCCTCCCATTTGGTCTCTGTAATGCACCTGCGACATTCCAAAGGGAAATTTTCGAGATTTTCTCTGATCTGGTAGATGACAATGTTGAGATTTATATGGATGACTTCACTCCATATGGGAATTCATTCGAGGAGGGATTGGAAAATCTGGAAAAAAATTTTGAAAGATGCAAATGGGACATTTACTTTTCGCTGCTTGAATTCAAATGGATCTAGCTAAGATAAAGGTAACATTGCACTTCCTGATACCTAAAACACCCACACAGGTATGTAGCTTTATTGGTTGTGCTAGTTATTACAGGCGGTTTATAGAAAAAATTGTTAAAATAGCACATACACTTTTTCAATTGCTGACAAAATATGAATATTTTGTGTGGACAGATGACTGTGATGCAGCCTTTGTGAAGATCAAGGAACTTGTCTGTAGCGCTCCGATACTTCGAGGGCCAGACTAGACATTACCATTCCATATTCATGTTGATGCCTCTCAGACAATAGTTGGGGCAGTTTTGGGGCAGCAAGTGGATAAGGTACCATATGAAATTTACTATGTAAGTAAGAACTTAACTCCTACTAAGTTAAATTACGCAGTGACTGGAAAAGAATTCCTTGTTTTCATCTACACCATCAACAAGTTCTGACATTAAATTACCGGGTATCCCACCTTCGTACATACTAATCACGCAACAATCAGGTACCTAATGAATAAAACCATTACTCCTGGTCGTATTACAAGATGGATTTTGTTACTTCAAGAATATGATATTACCATAGTAGATAAACCAAGAAAGGACAATGTGGTTGTTGATTTTCTGTCTAGGCTAGAAAATAATGTTGAAGGTACATTATTTGAAGATAGTTTTCCAGATGAGCATCTCTTTGCAATTTGTGCTAACACTCCATGGTATGTAGATATTGCTAACTATCTTGCTATAGGGAAAGTACCTCATCATTTGTCATACAGGGATCAACAGAAGATTATTCATCATAGTACCTGATATTCATGGATGGCAAGGTAACCCTTTCATCCAGGGGTCAATCAACAGATTTAGTGCTGTGTATCAAAGGATGACATCTATCAGATACTGAAGGTTGCCCATGATGGCCCTTGTGGAGGACATTTTGTAGATAAAAGAACAGGCCACAAGGTGCTACAAATGGGATACTA
Organism: Pinus taeda; assembly: GCA_000404065.3. Taxonomy (NCBI): domain Eukaryota; kingdom Viridiplantae; phylum Streptophyta; class Pinopsida; order Pinales; family Pinaceae; genus Pinus; species Pinus taeda. The sequence continues at coordinate 4,002 of APFE030667286.1, read as the reverse complement.
CTGGCCTTTTATCTTTCGTGATGCTCGAGATTATGTCTGAAGATGTGACAGTTGTCAACAGATGGGAGAGCCTGGGAAATCAGATGAGATGCCACTACAGCCCCATATAGTCCTCAAACCTTTTAAGAAATAGGAAATTGACTTCATTGGACCTTTCAACCCACCTTCTCATCAAAAGTTCACATTCTGGTCTGCACTGATTATGTGACTAAGTGGGTGGAAGCCACAACTATTGCAAGAGCAACAAAACAAGGGGTTGCAGATTTTCTTTTTGAAGAAATTTTTGCCTAATATCGTACTCCAAGGGAGATCGTTTAAGATGGGGGAGAATAGTTCACGTCCCACATGATAGGAAGGCTTATGTAGAAATACGGGATTAAACACAGACTAGAAACTCCTTACCACCCCCAGGCAAATGGACAAGTAGAAAGTACAAACAAGGTATTGGAAAATATCTTGACAAAAACTGTAGCAAGTCATCGTTGGGATTGGTCTCAGAAACTTCCAGAAGCTCTTTGGGCGTATAGGACAACATGGCGGAATACAACCGGGTTTTCACCATTTGAGTTAGTCTATGGGAAATCCCCCTTGTTTCTAGTAGAATTTATATTAGCACGCTCAGAACAGCTTTGGAAGTGGGATTAGACTTATTAGAGGCCCAAAAACACTGACTGGAACAACGCAATGAGTTAAATGAGATATGTTCAATGGTTGTCCAGAAAACAACTGCTATTAAACAATAGAGAATGATGTGGCATGATAAATTCATTAAGAACAAGGTGTTTCATATAGGAGATTAGGCATCGCTCTATGACTCCCGATTTAAGGTTTTAAAGGAAAGCTTCACATTCGTTGGATGGGACCCTATGAAGTGGATGATGTGTTTGACAACAGAATAGTCAGATTGGTTACAATAGATGAAACTTGTACTTCTTTCCTAGTGAATGGACACTGTTTGAAATTATACCACCGTCCAACTTCTAAGGATGCCTTCATCAAACACCTCTCTGATAAATCCGGTTTGATGGTTGTTGGTGTAGAGAATGCTCTCTCTGCCTCCTACTAATATATAATATATATATATATATATAATGTTGTTACTACTTACCCATTTGTCTTTTGCAGGAATAAGAATCAAAATATGACAAGGAGAAGCTGAAAGAAAATTTTCCAAGTAATAGTGGATGTTGTTACTTTGCCATTGTTGTTACTCTTGAAAATTTCTCTAAGTGTCGATGTTGTTACTTCGCCATTGCTATTACTCTGTCAGTGTTGTTACTCCGCCGTTTCTGTTACTCCTAAATTTTTTCTAAGTATCGATTGTTGTTACTCCACTGGTGTTGTTACTCTGTCGTTGTTGTTACTCCGTCGGTGTTGTTACTCCGTCGTTGTTGTTACTTCCTTGGTGTTGTTACTTCGTCGGTGTTGTTACTCCCTCGGTGTTGTTACTCCGTTGTTGTTGTTACTTCGTCAGTGTTATTACTCCGTTGTTGTTGTTACTCCGCTGATGTTGTTACTCCGCTATTGTTGTTACTCCGTTGGTTAATTTGTTATTACTCCACCGCCAGGTAGGTCACTAGGTACGCCTTCATTGACTCTACAGATTTAACTAAAATATTCCATTAAATAAACAAGTATGTGTCGCAGATGACCACATTTAAGTTTGGGGGAGGGGGGGTCCCGTCATAAATAAACGGCAATGTACTTTAACTGTATTAATGATACATCATTACCGAATCCAATGTAAATGGTAATAAAAAATATAGTGATTTCGTAATAATGACCATGATGCATTGACATTTGAATTTGTATGCCAATACCTTATCGGTCTTTTCCCATTTCACTGCATTCAATTGCTATAATTATTCCATGGTACAACCATAACTCGCCATCATTCGCTGCGTTTCCCAAGGCATACCGATCACTCTCACTACCCTTTTACCCCACGGCCACCATTCTGCTATCATTGCCGTTGTTAGTGTGGATTGCCACTACTCTCCCCCTACCAGCCGACTGCATCCACCGTGTTGTCACTGTCTCTAAAGTGATGGGTGGGTTGGATGTGTGCCATGAGTCGGACGATATAACAACGGTCTGAAACAACCGAGAAGTATGGTTGATCTTTGTAAATGCAGGCTGGAACATTTATCTCAATAGGTTGCAAGGATTTGACGAAGGAGTTGCAATAGAGTTCACACTCAATTTAGGCGAAGAGAGCTCTCGTGTTAGAGGGATAGAAGTCCCTGTCACATAGGAAGCTATCGCGGAGGTCAGTGGGCTACCCCAGAAAGGACAAAGTTGGTTTTCACGAAGAACCTCCCTCCCGGAGTTCCCCGAAGCATTTACGCAAGCTAGTGAGAGCGTTGTAAAAAAGGCTGAAGATATGACCGGAATTCGTTACCACAACCATGGGGTGATGTAGCAAGTTTTGTAATGAGATATATAACTTGCGAAGGGAGGTACACCACCATATTTAAATATCACTCCAGAGTGTTGGCTCACCTCCGATTTCTACATTCGAAAGCTTTGTCGTTAAACATACCTTTCTTCTTGTTTAAAAAGCCTCTAGTTGATGGCGCAATCTGCTCGACGCTCACGGCAAGTTGAAACAATCATCACCAACCATGGGCTGGTTCGGCTATTGGTTATGCATGCAATAGCCCAGTTCCAAATCCTGTGGGAAACATTCCAAGAATCAAAAAAGGAAGAGATAGTAGTTGTTATAGCCGCTAAGGGAGAGGAGCTCGAAGAAATGGAGCAAGAACAAGTAGCAGAAGATGAATACATGGACCAGGAAGAACCAGAGGAAATGGAAATGGAGACTGAGGAAGCGGAGCAAAACAGGGAGCCTGAAGCGGAAGGAACAATCAAGGCTGTTACGGAAGAACCAGCCTTGACTGCGGAACCGATGGAAGAAGAAGTGTTGAAGCAAGAAAAGGCTGATATAGAAGAAATTGTAAACATTACGGTCAAGGTTGCTCCACAAGAACCAGCCTCGACCGTGGGGCCAATGGAGGAGGACAGTCCGAGCGAGGAATGAGTTGGAACAGAAGAAGTCGTTAGCACCACAGCCGAGGCTGTCACACAAGAACCAGCCTCGATTGAGCCAATGGAGGAGGATGGACCAGGGCAAGAGAGGCCTGAGGCTGAAGAAACCGTGGGACCAACAGAAGGAGAAACTATGGACATAATGGATGGGGTTGACACAGTGGTACAGGAGTCCACTTTCATAATGTCGTGCTAAATGGAATAGTGCCAACATCATATGCTCAAGGAATGTTGGATACGGGTGGTGGTGTCACACAAGAACTGCCACCAACCCCTCCGGCTCCAGAGACTGTGGAGGAATTAAATCCTAAGGTTGACATTGTTCCACAAGAACTAGTGTCAACCACAGGACTAGAGACCACACCGTAAGAGGCCTCGAATCAAAGCAAAGTTGTTGAAGATAAAGGAAAAGAACTCGAGGTCACAGTCGGGGCTGGAACAGACCAATCAGAAAATATTTTTCAATTTCCTTTTTGTTTATCCATTCTGAAAGAAGCGAGGACGTCTCGCTCTTCTTGATGAACAGAGGAGGAGATTGTTGTTCCCCCTATTCTGAAATTCGATGGGTTGATCAAAGGACCAGTTGCCGCAGGACTATTGGTTGTAAACTTCCAGCAAGACCTTCCCGAGGGACAAAGAGAGGAAGAACACCCCACAGAGCCATGAGAACAACAACTGGGTGAGGAAAATAATGCTTAGGCAACAGGTGCCCTAGAACCTGGAATAGAGGAAGGGGCAGGCGTTTCTGAAATAGGGGAACTAGGAGGGGAGATGCTAGCTGAAACCCCGATGGATATCCATGTAGTTAATCCATCACCTATTGAGACACATCACTATGCATAAGCTTTAATATATGTTTCGCCCTCTTACCACCAGAGGGGAAACTCACCTGATTCTACTTCCCATATACATAATTTTCACAGAAATAAAAATCCAGAGAGCTATTACTCATAC